>JAOUQT010109047.1:0-19500 GCA_025769995.1 Xyliphius kryptos | reverse complement strand
TAGATAGATAGATAGATAGATAGATAGATAGATAGATAGATAGATAGATAGATAGATAGATAGATAGATAGATAGAGCTTGGTAACTCAGTGGTGAGGGTGTTGGGCTATCAATCAGAAGGTCAGAAGGTTGTGGGTTCAGATCCACCGAGGTTACCAATGTGGGTCCTTGAGCAAGACCCTTTTACTTTGCGAATAGAATTCACTTTAAAAACTGGACTAGATCCATTCGCGGAAGACAAGTTTATTAATGATTTTGTTTTCACATATATTTATTGCGAAACATTACTTTCAACAAGGCACTCAATCTGGTATTTACATGTTTCTTTTAAAAGTTAAAAAAAAGGAAAGTAAATGAAAAAAGACGTCTGACACAAACATACACACCATTGGGTACGGTGACAGTATCCTTGTTGAACTAGAGTAAAAAAAAAAAAAAATTAATAAAAAAAGTTTATTAATGATTTTGCTTTCAATAAACACGTTTATAAGATTCACATAAGATCCACATTTGCGTCTCTGTGGTGCCAAAGACAGAGAAAAAATGTAGATCCCTTCTAAGTTTCTGAAAAAATTAAGAACTAAGCAATGGAAGGACATACGTGGTGCTGATGCATAACAGTTAGACATGCTAGATTTTTGAGGAAACACACTTTTTTGTGTTTATTTTCAGATGCCATGGAAACATGCATCGGCAGCACTGTGACTGTGTCTCTGTCCCGCTGTCAGCTGTTTGAAGCTGGATACACTGCAGATATGCTCCATCTTCTGGATGAACAGTGCACAGGAATAATAGATCAAAACCGGGTGGTCTTCACATTTGATGGTCACCAGTGTGGTGGGTTTGTGGAGGTATGAACCGAGTGGCAAATGTTTCACATTTTTCTGAATTTGTTGTATTATAAGTTCACCTAAATGGATCTGAGGATTCTTTGTAATACCAAAATCAGACAGACGTTACGTTTTTTTAACCATTTTATTTAAACCAAGACCTTCTGAGTTCCTTAAATATTCTAACACAGTTCTTCTAACAGTTCCAAAAAAAGACACTTAATGAAACAAAATTAAGTTTAAGTTATAATATTATTGAAATACATGAGGCACAAAAACATGTTTTAATAAGTAAATGAAAGACCTCTAAAGCTGACTTTCTTTGTTTGTTTTTTTGTTTTCCAGACCAATAACACACACTTCATCTTCAAAAACAACATTCTGACTGGCAACACAGCTCCAGGTGTGATTAGCCGCACAGGTGGTCTGAGCTTAGCAGTGTCCTGCGCCTACCCCCTGATTCAGAACATCTCCATGAGACCCATCAATGCTATTGGAAGGTAAAAAATCCCTCAACCTACAAAACTGACTTTCTGTGATCTGAGAATCCTAATTAAGATTATTTTTTGTCTTTACAGCCAAGTCAACGGGGAGATCTCAACTGGAGGCATGTACAACGTTACCATGGTTCCCTATTATGATTCCTCATTCACAAATCCGATGTTGGGCAACGTGACACTGATGGTGAACCAGCCGCTCTATATCGCTGTATCAGTGGAGGGTTTCCAACCTGGAGATGTCGCCACTGTACTGGACAGCTGCTGGGCCACGCCGGTGCCAGACCCAGACTATTATATCCGCTGGGACCTGATCACTAACGAGTATGATTTAAACTTATTACATTCGATTTTTTTTCATTGCAGTCAATTTCTATTCATCACATGACACTCTGCTGAGAGGCTATTTTTTATAGGTCAAAAATGAAAAAATATTTTAAAACAGTTTTAATTTATGTTTAAATCTAAAGTGTAGAATGCAATTAAACCTTTATTGATTAAAATGTGATTAAAACTAATCGAGGATACAAAAATTCAAATGTAAAATGTAGATCAATAAAAATATATAAATGAAACATCAAATTGTGATATCAAATGTAAATATAATAATAGAAATAAAATTTTAATTGAATTTAAAGTAAAATCTGTTATGTACAGTGTTGAAAAAAATGTGCAAGTAGAAAAATAATAAAAAATAGAATATTAGTGAAAAATGTAAACTGCAGAAAAAGAAGACTTATTCATTATCTTCCGCTTAATACACCCAGAACAGGGCGCCAATACATCGCACACACACACTGTAGACTATAGGGGCAATTTAGAACAGCCAATTTACCTCTAATCCATGTTTTTGGACTGTGGGAGACAACCGGAGAACAATGTCCGCGTGGATTTCCGCCTTAATCCAAAGACATGGATTAATAAATTAAATGCTCCAAATTGCCCTATAAAGTGTGCGTTTGTGTGTGTGGCTGTGTGAGTAAGCACCTAAAACGTTCTCCCCTGGATGGGCATGGGGAACCCCACCGCGATTAAACGGAAGATAATTAATTAATGAATGAATGAATGAAAGTAAGTGTTCATAGTGTGTAAGTTTGTGAGACTGTCACTGACACCAAAATGGTATTGTAGTGTGTGAGAATACAGTATTGTGGTATATTTGTTTTCCGATAAAGATGTATACAACATCTAATTAAATTTATCTGTATTTAAATCATGCAGCTTTATTCTGTTAAGATGCTAGTTAAATGTTTTGTTAAACCCTCTGTTTTAATAAGCCAGACCTTGTGCTCCAACAGAATACCTCATATTATTGTCACTTTTACTCTGATCCACTGCAGCACAGCCGTAGTACAGTTGTCACATCGACGTCTTTCTTTGTCTCTGCAGCTGTCCAAACCCTATGGATGGCACAGTGATGCTGCTGCAAAACGGTGTCTCCACAGCAAGCCTGTTCTCCTTCAACATGTTCACCTTCACCAGCTCCTCCGATCCCACCATCTTCCTGCACTGCCAGGTTCACCTGTGTCTGCCTGAGAGCGGAACATGTACACAGGTGAGTTTTGATTCTCCTCCAAAAGCGTTCCATTAGAACCAGTGGAATTGTGCATGACCATGAGTGTAACCCCCAACATTCAGAGGAATTCTAATGTCCTACACAGAGCCCTCTCAACCTAATCCTATAGAACATTTTTGGAATAAATCAGCTCATAAATTGTGCTGATGTGAAGTTTTTTAATGTAATGGTTAAATATTTACATATTTTCTTACCTTACTTTTAGGACTGTGGTTTGAGTGTACCCTATCGCCGCCGCCGATCTGCAGAACACATCCACAACAGAGCTGCCATCAGCATGAAATTCTAAATCACTTTAATTTTTTCTTTTGTTATTAGATGAAGCCTCACAGTTAATAATCAGATGATAGTCTTTGTATTGTATTGATATTAATCAGAATGCGGTTCTGTAACTTTCTAATAGCAAGATCTCTTTTTAACTTGTCATTTATTAATATATATTCCTGTATACTTCAGTTCTGAATGCTATGAATTCTTTCTATGTAATAAATTCGTCCAAAGCAGTAAATTTACTTTTGTAATTCTTTATAAATGGTTTGGAATCAATGAGTATACGGTCAGCAGGTAGCAGGTATGACAGCAGAGGTGTGGATCAGACACCTGTTTGTGAATAGGAGTCAGAGCCGAGGAAACGGGGTAATGTATTCACATGCCATGTATTCTGTATTCTTACCAAACTGTAGGCACTAGTTTTAAGTTAGTAACACCTTTTACCTGGTAAAGCCGTAAGTTCTTTGAGTCAGTGAGTATGAGGCATCCATGCAGTCTGTCATGTTAAAAATGCCCCGGTGACCTCACACCACCACTGTAAACGTTCTACTTTTATTAAGGATCATAACTCTCTTTGATGTTAAACATAATAATGATTGTTTTGTGTTTGTTTTTGTGGTTGTATCTCATATACACTTGTTGAAGTACTTTCTGGAAGTCCCATGATCAGTTAAAATCATTTTATTTTTGCAGTCTCTAAGCATTTCATGATCAAGTGTTTATGTACATTTAACCACATAGTGAATATAAGCATTTATTTAAAGTACATTTATTCATTATCTTCTAGGGGTTTTCCATGCCCATCCAGGGGAGAATGTTTCAGGCGCTGGGCAAATACTCGCACAGACACATAGATTATTTGGGGCAATTTAGAGCAGTCAATTTATCTTGAATCTATGTTTTTGGGCCCCGCGGACATGGGAAGAACATGGAAACTCCACCAAGATTGGGATTTGAACCTGAATTAGTGCTGAGAGGCGAACAAAACCACTGTGCCGTAAGTACATATAATTTATAAATAACCAAAAAAAAAGCTAGAAAAAATCATCACATGTTCATTTTTGCTGACTTGGGAAATGGTGTTTTTTTTTTTTTTTTTTTTTTGCCAAAGTTACCCAAGTGCGTAGGTGGTGGCAAAAATAACCTGCCCAAGCTGGAAATTCCAGATGCTTTATGACCGGATTTTTGTTTTTGCTTTTTTTTATTGTTCTTCGACTCTTAGTGTACATTCATATGCACATTCCTCTGTCAGATGATGATGACTGATGATCTGATCTATAGTGTAATTTGTGCAACATTCAGTGTTACAAAGGTAACTCTGGGCCTGTGGAACACGTTAATTCTTCAAATTATAATGGGAAGTATGAAAAGCCAGATTTATCAATCAAATGAAAGCAAAAATAATATACACTGCTCAAAAAAATAAAGGGAACACTTAAACAACACAGTGTAACTTCCAGACCTCCATGGGATAATAATTTTGATTTACATTTTGATAATTTTTATGTTATTTTGTTCTCAATGCATTCCACTGTCTACTAAATAAAGATTTTCAACTGAATCATCTAAATATCTAAATATTTTATTCATTTAAATCTAGGATGTGTTCTTTTAGTGTTCCCTTTATGTTTTTGAGCAGTATATATATACATCCAAACCAAATATTCAATTGATTGGTTATCTCCAGTTAATATTTTAGAATTTTTACTAGCCAAGTAAGACAACAAGGCATAAAGTTAAAATTATTTGATATATAAATGAAAGCTGCTTATTTATTTACTTTTATTTTTGGTATCCTGCATTGTCAGTTTTCCCCTTAAAAATATTTAACTTCAAACCAATTAGAAAACTTTTTTTTTTTTTTTTTATAGACCAGTTCAATTTCAAGTCTGGGTGCATGCCATTTTATTTGTTTGAGGTCAAAGCACCATTGAGTTAATCAAATTTCCAAAAATGTAACTGTTAATTATAAAAGCAACATCAATTCTGATTGCACACCCATTAAACTGCTAAAAATTTGGTGTCTTTATAAAACCATGTCACATATTAATACATATCTCTTATTTCCAAAGAACAACATGCATCCCCTTCCCCATTCCCTTTTATCCCTTTTTGTTTTGCATCATTTAGAGAACATTTAGATAGCAGGTAACATGGTGTAAACACTGGTGACATTAACTTTCAAACAAAGCTAAAATCTTTTTAATTTTCTATCACTATTACCATATTGGAGATGCACGTTTTATTTTTTGAACGGCAGAGACATATTTATATCATATAACCCCACTTTTACATACAGTATACAGCACAGCACAGCTGATTACATAAGCCAGGCTTAGTTAGGTATTAATAGGAGCTAATGCGCTGTTATTTGGAGCAGATGTTGAATATGCTGGCATAAGCTGAAAACACATAAGCAGCAAGGGCAGAGTGAACAAGCCTGTGAAAACATAAATCACCTGATACTGTAAAAATAACCTGTCCTCTATCACTTTTCTTTTTTCTAAGGATTGTTCTTACTTCCTACTTCCTGTGGCTCCACCTTACACCAGAGTATCCAGCAGATGCTCCTGTTTTTTTCAGTTGTACACACCACACCAGAAATTCGTAAGCACTGACTAGAAAATACATCGTATTTCAGATTTAATGGAAATGATACCCGGTGCCTGATTTATTGATCACCCTCATATTTTCTAATTTCTATAGCTCTGGGCTTCTCACCTCCCTTTTCGACCAAGGCTTCATTAAGCCCCAACTGCCCACAGCTGTCACCTAGTTAGAGAACATGCAAGGGTAAGAGAGACGGCAAGAGATGCAGTAAGTCAATCAGTTCATCAGGCACTTAATTCAGGCAGCAGCATAAAATCATTTACTGCTTCAGCATATAAAGAAAATGACATATCAAAGCATTTTCACATATACCAGGCACATTCTGTTAAGGCAAAGCAAGAGTTTTTAGAGCACTGAGAAAAGAAGAGTATGAGTTGTGTATTAGAATTTAATAAATACAAAATTAAGATTTCTTTGCAAATTGTCCAACCCTCCTTTTTCCATTGAATGGACCAGAAAAATGTTAGCCAAGGTAAAATTGGTAATTAAATTTGTAAGCACACTCACCCATCCACACACACACACATACAAACATAAAAAGGCACAGACAAACAAAGCAGAAATGCTTCACAGTGGAAATTAATTTCTTTTTTTTTTTTTTTTTTTAAACAAAAGTTAGTTTTGTGCCAGTCTTAAATGCTCTAATTGAGCCTCAAATCACCAGCAACTTAAGTTTTGAGAAATTTAAAGCAAATTAAAGGTCCTTAATTTTGTTAGTCCTTAACTGCAGATGCAATTTCTCTTTGGATCCACATTTTTGGATCCCATTAGCTTCCCATATCAACATTTAAGGGCTTCTATATGATTTTTAGGAGGGTCAGACTGTCACTAAGCACTATATGTGCGATGGGCATCTTTGTTTTTTTCCATATAGCAATTTGAACATTTAATCTTTATAAAACTTTCATGTGCTTTTGGGTTTCTCTGTGTGTGTAATTAGTTTTGGCTGTTATTAACTGTTTTTTCTTTGTTACTCACATCTGGTGTCTTCTTTCTACCCCACCAAGATTTGTTTTGTTAAAGGTTGTTGTGGAAAGGCTGGTATTCTGTTTTTTTTTTTGTTTATGTGCCTGTTACCTCACTTCTGTGTCAATTTCTATACTTTTTCTGTGAAGTTTAGGGTGCCAGTAGAGATGTTAGCTTTACCATAATAGTCTTTTTGCTAGCCTATTTGTATACATTTATATGTTCTATGTTCCAGCCAGTGATATATTGTATATATAGTCTGTGTTTGAAGCCATGAAACTGTATATCCTGTGTCTGTGTCCTGTTCCTGTCTTGTTAAACCAGCTGTATTCCAGGAATAAACCAATCACATACATATTATATTCCCACATTTATATTCACAACATGCATTTCTCATTAAACAGAAATTCATCGGTTTTCCTACCTGGAGGTCCAGGAATTCCAGGTTGTCCTGGAAGCCCAATAACTCCAGGGTCCCCTGGTGGCCCTTTAGGACCACTGTTACCTGGGAAGCTAAAACCAGGTTCCCCAACTGCTCCAGGAAATCCCTTTCTTCCAGGTATCCCAGGAAAACCTCTGTCTCCTATCACCCCAAAACCAGAATCTCCCTAGAGCCAAAAATTACACAAGTTTATCATGCCTCTAAACATGGTTCAATAATAATAATGAATCACAATTAATAATAATAATTAATTAATAACTACTTGTCCCAACATTTTTGGGATTTGTTGACACTGTGAAATTTTGAAATATTTGTACTTTAAAATGTTACATTTACTCAGATTGAACTTTTGATCTGTCATCTTTGTTCTATTAAGAATAAAATATTTGCCATCTCCAAATGATTGCAGTTTGTAATTCACAATTTCTTTAGTGTCCCAACTTTTTTGGAATCCGGTTTGTAGATTTCACAAATTTTTTTTAAAACAATGTTAGTATATATATAAAGAAATACATGTCTATACGTTTAAACCCTACATTTTTTTTAAATTAAATGTTCAATTAATGATAAGGTTTAAATGTTAATAAACTGAAACTACCAACCGGTTCTCCCGGTGGCCCAAGGTAACCAGGAATACCGTCTCTTCCGGGTCGCCCCATGTCTCCTGCAGGACCAGAAGGCCCTGGCCGGCCACGTTCGCCTTTCTGTGTTTGACTTCTTACAAAGTAGGGGTTTCCTTTTTCTCCTTTGGGCCCTAAAAATCCTTGTAGCCCAGGGAAACCCTTTAAGATAACAATTATTTTAATTCAGACAAAAGTGTCCTTACATAAAAAATTAGGTTTTTGCTCATGTCACTTACACTCTGCCCTTGGCGGCCATAGGATCCTGGAAAACCTTGGTCACCAAAATCTCCTTTTTGCCCGTCCTGACCTGGAAAGCCATCTGCACCTGGATTTCCTGGAGGTCCTCGTGTCCCACTGTTTATCCCGCCGAGGCAATTACAATCTCCAGGCTCACCTGAAACACAAAACAGCTACAATTACACTATTGCCGTTTTTTTATGTTTCTTTGTATTATTTTATAAAGGGTATTAAGCAACTACATATTTCAGCTACAGGAGCTTTTATTGTCATATTTTCATATTTTTCATCTAAAAAGAATGTCTGTAATATTTTTGTGTGCATTGCTTGGGTCAGACTTTTCCCTCAAGTTCCGAAGGTGTTTGATATTGTTAGGTCAGGGCTCTGTTTTAGCCATTTAAAAACTTTAAAATAATTAAAAATAGCCCAGCCACACATTTATAAACTTTGCTTTCCACACAGTCATTCTGCAACAGAAAAAGTTTTAAACCTGTCACATAAAACTGAAAGCACAAAATTGTTCAAAAAGCATGGTTTGGAGTTTACATTTAAAATGTAGTAGTGGGGTAAAGTAAAACACATTAAATGATTCAGTCATTTAATTCTGACGTGTCTCCCGCCTTCGTCCATATAGTGTTTGAAATGAAATAAAAGAAAATGGCTTACCTATAGAACCTTTGTATCCCTTGTTCCCTTGTGGTCCAATGTTCCCTTTGAGACCAGTTGGTCCGATTATATCCAGGGGAAACTGTATTGCTAACGTGATTAGATGGTGACATAGGAAAATAAATCAGCAAATTTAAGCAAAATATTGAAAACACGATTTTTCACGAAAGAGAAAGCTTAAATGTCAAACAACTGTACAAACAAGAGGCAAAACATTTTTTTAATTTAAATTAAGAATAGGTTGGAAAGGTTTGTTGCTAATTTTTTTTCCACATAAACCATACATAAAGGAACTGAAAATATGTATTATTTTTGCCAAAAGATTGATCATGTTTAATCAGAGCAAGTCATTCTAATGATTCAGAGAAGTGAATATTTAAATCATTAGATTTTTAAATTATTTTTTTTTTGTGAGGGCTATAAAACATGCTTTAGAAATGTTTTCTTTATTTTAGATTTTCACCAGCAGGTAGATACTAGGACTGTAATTACTTCCGAACATATTTATTTGGAAATGCACAAATAATAAAAACAAATTTGTTTTGTATTTGTAGGTGCTAATTATGAGGAACAAATGTCAGCTGCATGATGTTATTTATATTAAAATAATTTACTAATTTTAGTGACCTCTAAACTAAAGAATACAGCTTTTTCCAATGGTGACAAATAAAACGTACAGAATTGCAAACCGTTTTAAAATTTTTCTGTGAATAGTGAATCTCCAAAAGATAAAGACAATCCTTTTGTAAAATCGTAAATGGAAAATTGTAAAACATTAATATTTATGCTCCTAAATGACTTTTACAAAATTCTGAGACATTTATTTGTAGAACTTGTTCAGAAATGTCCCTGTGATGCAAATACAATTCTCTGAACCACATTTCTTCAAACAGCAGCCACTGGTTACCCTTATAGCATTAGAACACTAGACACTTACTAAAGCATGTTTTTTTGTTTTTTACAAGTCTGTGGCTTGTAATAAATTAATTAATCAACAGCTTAATTAACAGATTAACAGATTAATTTAAGTATTCAGTATCTATTTTTAGTTCTATCAAAATGTCCCTACTAAATATTAACTACCTTGAATGGTTTGACCCTTTGACCCCACAGTCACCACTCTGCATAAGCCAACCAAATCCTCTTTAATAAGCAGGAAAAACACGATCAGTATTTGAGTTTATTTGCATTTTTATATCTATAACTGTGAGATTAATTATTTAGTAGTCTGAGCACCTGCTCTTTAATGAAAACTTTTTAAAAAAATTCAAAATCGTGATTAAGCTAATTATTAAAATTATTATTATTATTAAAAAAATTCTTACTCTCAGTTATTCCTTGAGGTCCAGGGGGGCCTGGAGGTCCAGTCAAACCTATGCTTCCTGGCAGACCTTCTGGACCATAGCTTGGAGGACCTGGATTCCCCTTCTCCCCTTTGAGACCAGGACTACCAGGAAACCCTGGTAAACCTTGAAAACCTGAATAGATACCAGAAGCTGGTAATCAGCACAATGTTATAACATACAAACTAATTTGGAAAAGTATGTAAAATGCTAAATTTGTATTACAAAAGTAATATAATGCTATAAAATCAACACTTTCAAAAATCAAAACTTTATTTAGTACAGCTGCTATTTCGGTGTCTAGGTATCCATTTCACTAAGTACTTAGTTGACCAGAGCAGTGGCACCTAATTCAAATGCTGGATTTCCAGGGAGACCTGGTGCTCCCGGAGGGCCTTGTAGCCCCACTTCGCCAACGAAACCCGGAAAACCTTCATCACCAGATTCACCTGGAAGGCCTTAGACGGACAACAAAAAAATTCATGTATGCTAGTATATTAAAACATTTAAACATTAAAACATTGCTTAAGTCTAATATTTTAGATGGTACCTGGTATTAAATTCTGTTGACCAGCACCATAAGTCGGGCCTGGAAAACCTTGATCTCCCCTTTCTCCCTACCATTAATCATACGAATAAGTCAATTAACTGCAGACATGTTTATATGATAGAGATGCAGATACAGCTACTGTTATCAGTAATATACAGTATGAAAAATGTTTTCGCTTTAAAACACTTAAATTAAATTTAAAATTAAATGAACACATAACAATAACGGGCATTTGAAAATTTACAACTACAAATACTTATTTGCTGATATTGTGTTTTCTTACTTTAAGGCCTAGTTTGCCTGGTTGGCCTGGAAATCCGGGGTTTCCAGGGAACCCCTACAGGAAAGAGACAATAATCATTTACCTGACACACTGAAGTTTTATTTTTTTTTAAAAGTGAATTATTACTAAATCTTACCTTGGGGCCATATTCGCCACGTGGTCCGTTCAGAGCAGGGGGACCCTAAAAAAAAAAAAAGAAATGCCAAAAACACAATGGTTTGAAAATAAAACAGGATTTTAGAAATTGTAATAATATTATCATTCCTACATCATCAATTACATCTGCATTGATTTGATAAAATATTACAACATGTCTTACCCGTGGACCTGGTAATCCAGGAATTCCCTTCTCTCCATATTCCCCAGGAAAACCAATCAGGCCCTAGCAAAGTATAAAATTTATTATTACAAAAAAAACGGTCTCTGTAAGTTATTATAAACCCTTAAATGTTACAGAATTACAGCCAATTTATACAGTTGCACAAAATCTATAACCATGTGACAGACTGGTAACCCCCCTTTTGGTTTTCTTTAAACTACTGCTGCAGTAGAATCCATTTCCTATGACTATGATCAGGTTAAAAACACAAAAAAAAAACACTAACAAAGGCTTCTTAATGAAATATTGTTTAAATTTTTTTGTTTTGTTTTTTTTAATTAAGATGATTGTATGTTACATATTATTTTATTAACATCCACACGCATGTTTATGTTTGATAACATATTATATATAATAATAAAATACATATTTTTTGTTGCAATAACATAGCAGGAAGTCATTAGGAAGGGGTTTAAAAAAAAGCAAAATTACAAACAGATTTAAGTCAAGCTGGTAACTTACTGGCTGCCCAGGTTGCCCCGTAAATCCTGCAGGACCGGGAAGGCCAATATCCCCCTAAGATATAGTAAGACAGTTAGTAAGACGTAAGTTAGTAAGTATATAGACACAATTTAGATTGTATAAATAAAAAACTTATCTAGAAGCAAAAGCTTTCATGGATTATTCAGGAGAACCAGCCCGACATTATATTAACCCATTTAGCTAGGGTTTCTCAAATAGTGGGTCACAGACATGTTCTGGGTGGGTCGTGGACAGCTTGTAAAAAATAAATACAGGGTATCCTCTGTTTTCATTGATGATCAACGGGTTTGGTGTTTGTCAGTTTTCTCTGCAAAAATTGCAACTCTGTTTTTGCAGGTTGCTTCGGATTTACGGCACGATCCCGTGACATGAACAAGTCTCATTGTCCCCATTAAGCTTAGCTTGAGAAATGAAGATGAAGTTAACGCTTTACTTTTAGCTCCATCATGGGATCAAAAAAAGTATCCAGACTCAGAGCCCATTAAAGAAAATAGCAGAAACATAATCAAGTTGAAAAAAGAACTAAAAAAAATAAGAGAGCGCCATTAATATCACAGAAATCAGCTGAATGTATGGAAATTTGGTGTCCACTCCAAAAATTCCACTGTGGTGACAACAAAGAAGGCTAATGTAGCGAAAGACATTCATGCACTTACAAAACAGAGATTAAAGATGTTATAAATGTTATAAATATTTGGATAAAAAAACAGTTAGATGGTGAGAAATGTGAATGCCGTTTCGTTATATACTTTATATATAATTCCTTTGTTCTATTTTTAATATTAAATACTACATTCACTATATATAATGTGTTTTAATGTATTTTGGAATCTATAACTGGATTGAATGGAAATAGGAGCCTCAGTTTTCATCGATAGTTTGCGGATAGATTAGCCACAAAAACTTAGCAAACAAAAAAGAGATTCCATTGTACATTTTAAAAATTTACAAAATAATGAATGCTCAACTAATTTAGTACTCGTCTTTTATATTAAAAAAAAAACCTTAATGGCCATGTGACTTAACGACGATTAGAAAATGTATGTCCCGGTTTTTATCACATGATGTTACAAAGAATTGCAAGCCTCTTGGATCTGTATGGTCCAACACTGGGGGTCTACATTAAGACGATTTACTGGCAAAGTCATACGCTGGCTATAGGTGACCAAAGTAATCCAAAAGAAGTCACATTGTGTTCAAAAATATACAAAAAAGCTCCAAGAGTGTCAAATATTAATACAAATTGTATTAATGTACAGTATATCTTGGAC
The DNA here is from genome assembly GCA_025769995.1 of Xyliphius kryptos. Classification (NCBI taxonomy): domain Eukaryota; kingdom Metazoa; phylum Chordata; class Actinopteri; order Siluriformes; family Aspredinidae; genus Xyliphius; species Xyliphius kryptos. Next base: position 6,474 of record JAOUQT010109047.1, on the reverse strand, counting down.
TGTCATTATGATCTGTCTTAGTAGCATTTGTCCTACTAAAAAACATTTATTTTTCACACCTCTATTTGAAAGTGTGTAACCTTGTCCACTAGGTATTTATACTTTACATTATCCCTCCTCTGTTTATTACCTTTTCTCCTTTGTAGATTGTGCTTGTAGCTGGTGATCCTAACAAAGCAGCCGGTGCACCCCTGAGTCCTTGTGGTCCTGCATCACCCTGAAATCCAGAACAAGCAAAGAATACTTATTAAAGTTTAAAAAAAGAGGAACATGGAGGTGTGAAAAAAAGGTAGAACAAACAAAAACGATTAAAAACAGTTGAATGAAACTGTCATGGACCTTAAAGTAAGTCCTCAACCCTACGTCAAAACCACCACAAAAGAACAAGGGAATAAACAAACAAAATATATATGATACAATACAGTCTTGCAAGTGTATATATTTTTTACTTACTATTTCGCCATTATTAAAGAAAATTCTGTACTGATACTAACTTGGTCTGAATCAATTATGGACTAAAATATGATATAAATCAGACGTTCTTAACAATAAATACAAAAATGAAACTTAAACATTTTAAGTTGAAGGCGACACGGTGGCTTAGTGGTTACCACATTCGCCTCTCAGCGCTGGGGATTCAGGTTCGCTTCCCGATCTGCGTGGTTTCCATGTTCTCCCTATGTACAGTTTACTCTGGGTTTTCCGATTTCCTCCCACAGTCCAAAAACATGGATTCAAGGTAAATTGGCTGCTCTAAATTGTCCTGTGTGTATGTGCGTGCATGTGTCTGTGTGACTGAGGGTGCCCAGCGATGGATTGGCACCCTGTCGTGGGTGTATCTGCCCAGCGCCCGATACGTTCTAACCTGGATGGGCATGGGGACCCCACCGTGACCCTAGTAGAGGATTAGGCAGAAGATATTGAATGAATGAATGAATGAATGAATGCATCAAGAAAATTGATATAATTCAAATGGGCTACGCAGGGATAATTTTCCGAACCAGAACCAATATTTGGATGAATTGAAAATGAAACGTGTGAGGTCTGAAGTTCCACATTGGTACACACATAAAAAATGTTCACACTTTAATTACCTTTTCTCCTTTTTCTCCTTTCCCCCACATGTGACCAGGGCTGCCCTAAAAGGGAGTAGAAACGTAAACCTTTGGCATAGCAAAGTTATATGATATACAAATTAAAATTATAATGTTGTATTAATATTATATATTAGAAGTCATTCATTGAAAAAACAACATATTGAAGTAAAACAACAACTTTTGTTTCTGTGATAATTAATTACTGAAACAATAGCTTGGTAAAACAGACATTTCTCTGAATTTTGAGTTTTGTTTTGTCATTTTGTCAGTTGAGATATCCACATTTTGATCCCAAAAGTTAGCATATAAGTGTATATATTTAGATTTATATATTAGCTTTTTACAAATAAAATAATACAATTTACAGTGGAAACATGAAATTAAGATGTCTTAATTATCATTATGTTATTTATCTGATTATTTATCTTGCTCTGAATAAAGGCAACACTGGAACATAGCATTTAGATATTGTACTAACTTTTTTCCAATGTTTGATTTTCATAACTTTCCCAATGATTTTCCTCAAAACTAAATTTGCAGGTCTAAAGTAAAACTTTATACAATGTATAAATAGATGGATCCAAAGTATAACTTTGAAAATTGGAATTTTGCTGTGTAGTGTATAATCTCTTCTTACATCTATCCCAGGAGGACCTTGTGGACCAGGAAGACCCTAAGAAAGGGAGAAACGTGTTGCTATTAAAGCATATTATAATATAAATTACTTTGTATTTACAGTGTAATCTGTAAATCAGAGTAAGTTACTTACAGGAAAACCAGTCAAACCAAAGAGACCAGTACTTCCTTGTGGGCCGACTGGACCAGAAAAACCCTAGAAAAAATGTTGCATGCGGGTCAGCGTTTTTTTTTTTTTTTTGTAGCAAGTCTGCCATTATTTTGTACAATGTTTGCCTTTTTTATGTTAATCTTGCAATGCCCTGGTGACCAGTGGCTTAAAAAACAAATGAACAAATTAATAACTAATTTGAAATAAATGCAGAAAAAGCTGTTAAAAAACAAACAAAGGTTTTAGGTAAATTTTGTAAATTATTTTATATATTGTATTTTTAACAATTTGAACATTATTAACTAGAGAGCAGGTAAGTCAGGTGTGAATTGGTTAAAAAAAATCACTTAAATTTGAACATTTGTGTGTGCAAAATGTTATTACAATAAATAATAAAACTTACAGGATCACCAGGAAGACCAGGGCGACCAGGCGGACCCAAAGGAGTCTAAAGTGATAAGAAGATGAAACAAAATTTTAATGTAAATGGGCCATTTTATTGTAATACTAATGTAAATTAACTTTCAATACATTTTTCAGATGCAAATCTGATTTATGACAGTTTCAAGGTAGCAGGCAACACACCACAAAACTATTAAATACTCTACTTATGCAATGGTTACAGACTATAGTTTAACACCTAAATAAATTTTAACTACAAAATAGTATCAACACAGAGAAATATACGTTAGTATTGTTCGTTCATGCTCTTAGGCAATAATTTGGCTTTCACAAAGTAAAAAGAATGAAGTCAGCAGTTGGTGTTCAGTGTTTGTGAGGTGTGCTAAAAAGCAAATGCTAGGTAAGGATGACATGGATATTTTCATACTAGGATTGAGTTTGTACAGTTGCCTTAAGCATGTTCGGTAACAGAGACGGGGGTTTTGTTTAGCGCTGAATTACCTGGTATGAAACATATCTTGGTTCTCCTTTTTGTCCTTTGACACCAGTGATCCCCTAAACAAAGACAAACAATTCTCAGGTAACATCAGAAACATTTAAGATACTCGTTTTCTGTTGGATTACCCAAATGTGCAAACTTACCCGACTTCCTGGGATGCCAGGTCTTCCATTAATAAAATCTTGATTGCCAGGGTCACCCCGTGTTCCATTACAACCATCTGCTCCAGGCAGACCCCGAGGTCCTTCCTGACCAGGGTGACCCTTTAAAAACATGTTCAACGATGTGTTTTAGTGATGTTGATTTTTTTTATTTCACCCGTGTACATTTATGGTCTCTTTCAGGACCAAGGTACTACACAGAACAACAATATACATTTACATTTAGCAGACGCTTTTATCCAAAGCGACTTACAAATGAGATACTACAAGTTAGTAGTTTAGGAAAAAACAGCTAATCTGCAGTACTGTTAACCCTGCGCATTACTCAATCTGAATTTTTTTATTATAAAAATGTCTGAGCAAGAGGTGTTTTGAGAATTTTCTTGAAAATGTTGAGTGACTCAGCCTTACGGATGTTGTTGGGAATGGACTTCGTTCCATTATTTAGAAGTGGTGAATGAAATGGAGTGAGAATTGGCACCTCGGTGAGTTGGAATCACCAGGCGATATTCATCACTAGAGCGTAGTGAACAAGTGGGAGTGTATTTAGTAAAGATGGACCGAAGGTAAGTGGGAGCAGATCCAGAGATTTTCTTGCAGGCCAGAGTCAGTACCTTGTACTGAATGCAAGCAGATGTGTAGACAATACAGCATAAAAATCATTTATGTAAAAGACTGTCACGTATCATTCGTCGCTCCTGTTCTGAGACTTTTATTATGGCTTCATTCATTCTATTCGGCTTCACTGTTTTTACTCAGGTGTTTTTTTGTAACTGTTAATTAGGGGTTCAATTTGAAGTGTTGGAAAATCCTTTTGTTTTTACTCAGATTTTACGTTGTCTTATTATTATGATTATTCTTGGGTAAAATGTGTTGGGCAGCCAAGACCATAAGTCTAATAGACTCCAAAGTTGGATTAGGTGCAGCTGTTTTGCATCTTTGCTGATAACACAACTCACACCGATTGGCCTTTATGCGCTAAAATGTGTTTAGGCTTACTTTTACCCACAAATCTTAACACACTACACACATTTTTTCTAGGCTCCCAACAAATAACTTAGCTATGTGGACGCATAAGCTACAGCCATTTTTTTTTTTTTTGCAAATTAACATAATTTGCAAAACCTACTTTTGCGAACTAGTTCTAGGTTTTCCAGTCAAAAATTTAGCAGAATGTACTTTTTAATAAATATCAAAAAAGTTGGACTTAAAAATTCCAAAACTCAGGAACGCCACACTCAAAAGTTTTAAAACCTCATACAAACATTCAGCATTAGTCCCTGAGGAGGATGATTAAATTTGGTGCACTTATGTCTTTAGGGGATTTCTATAACAGCTTTATTTGCTTAATTCTCATTGGATTTCTTTTGTATTCAATACCTTCATTTTCATATTCTCACTGAGATTCATTTTGTTAGAGTTGGTGGATTGATTGGTTTAGTGTGCTAAAACTCGATCCCAGTTCGTATATTGGAAGCTTCTATTTCCCTTGAATTCACTGTTGTATTTATTGTGTTGTGTTTTTGTGTTATTGTTAGTCTAGATCTAATTCAATTTAGTGGGTTTCATTGGTGGAGTTCTTTTCTAGTGCTCCAGTACTGGACTGTCACAATGACCTCAATCATCTAAATAAGATTACTTATAAAATGAATTGAATGAATGAATAAACAGCACCAATATGCTACGTCTGTCATACAATTACAAACTTGGGTTTTAGCCTTCACAGTCTTTCTTACTAAACATAAATAATGTTTTAAAAAAAAACATACCAATTAGGTAAAAAAAACCTATGGAGATGAGAAGAAAAACAAAAAAGTGGAAGTTTACTTACAGGAACGCCATCCACACCTGGGAATCCAGGAACACCTACTGGTCCCTTAAAAAAGGAAGCAATTTAAAAGTTTTAATACCAAATACTATTTTTCTTGTAGTGAGATAATTAAATGGAAGTGTACTTAATTAAAATGAAGGGACCCGAATTATACAACTGTAGTAAGTTTATTATTCAAGGAAAATAAAAAATCTAAATATGATCGCGGCATTTTTTGTATTTAACATCCTTCTCAAAAAGGACTTTGTATGAAAAAGACACTTGAATGTTACAACTGTTAAAAAAAAAAAAACTAATCAGTCAAATATTAAAACAAACAATAATAAATCTGTGTTACAGTTAAGACACATTGTTTTTTGACGAATTAGAATTTAATGGATGAAAAATCTGTTATTAGAAAACTTTTTATTATATAAAATCATTATTATTTTTTTTTACATAGTCATTTTAAATTTTTCTTTCAATGTTTTTACACTTTATTTTTCAGGGGTAGCCACAGTTATGAACACGCAAATTAGACTTGGTCAAGTGTTTTACACCGGATGCCCTTCCTGACACAACCCTCATCATCATCCTGGGTTTGGGACACAAGGTCATAGACTTTTATAATTATTATTAAAAAAAACAAACTCTTACCTTGTCCCCTTTAGGTCCTGAAGGTCCTGCACGACCACCATGACCTTTTTCTCCTTTAGACCCAACAGGCCCTGAGGCCCCTAAAAAACCATCCGGGCCCATTGGTCCAACTGGCCCCAAGTCTCCAGGACGACCCTAAATTATCACATAAGCATAATAGTCATGAATTTGAATTGCAATTAAAATTACAAGGTTTTTGACACAAATTAGGCCATAGTATATATAAACCATTTAAAACATTTTAATTATGCATACACTATCTATAAATAATTATATACAGTTTTTACAATTATCTTTCTAATTTATTATTGGTCTCTTATAAAGCTTTTATCTATGTATACCCTGATCTGTTTTTATTTTTTATTTTATTATATTACATAGTTCTATTTAATAAGTAAATTAACTGAGTGATAAAAACAGACAAATCAGTTAATGTTTTATGGGGAAATTAGTACCCTATGTGGTCTTGGTACATCAATGTTCCTAAACATGATATGCAATTACCATAAAGTGACAATCTTTAAGAGGAAAGGTATTATACCACTAACTACCTTGATATGGTATATTTTTGTTAGTGCATTGATGATTGGACCAAATAATAACAGAAGCCTTTAAGAGTTCTGTTTACAAGTGGTGCTTTTACACAATATTTCTATATTTGTCCAATTAAAATGAGCAACATGATTACAGTTAGGGCGGCATGGTGGCTTAGTGGTTAGCACGTTCGCCTCTCAGCACTTCGAATCCCGATTTGAGTGGAGTTGCCATGTCCTCCCCATGTCTGTGTGGGTTTTCTCAGTGTTCTTCGCTTCCTCCCACAGTCCAAAAACATGGATTCCAGGTAAATTGAATGCTCTAAATTGACCCGTATAATTTGTGAATGTGTGAGTGAGTGTGTGCCCAATTCAACGATGAATTGGCGCCCTCTCCTGGGTGTATCTGCCCAGCCCATATGGCGTCAAAACGGGTCCAAAAGTTTTGTGGACTCGAAAAAAAAATTCGTAAGCAATTTCCTTCGTTTCACATTTTTACGGTTACGCTTCTCATTTTTACGGTTACGC
>JAOUQT010108950.1:0-19504 GCA_025769995.1 Xyliphius kryptos | reverse complement strand
CAACAATCACCACTCTCCTCTCAGGGAATGCTCTCTACTACTTCATCTAGCTCATTCCTGAATTACACCTTCAATTTCTAACTTTAAACTCATCACCCTACCTGACACCCTTTTCACCTCAACAACACTCTTTGCATAATCCTCCTTTAGGACCACCCTAACTGCATTTCTCTTCCTAGCCACACCATGATAGAACAGTTTAAAACCTGCACCAATGCTTCGAGCCTCGCTACCCTTCCACTTTTTCTTCTGCACACACCTATCCACCTTTCTTCTCTCCATCATGTCAGCCAGATCTCTACCTTTTCCTATCATCGTCCCTACATTCAGGGTTGCTACCTTCAATCCTACACTCTTGACTCTCGTGACCGATCCGGTATGAAGTAACGTTTAGTAACATGCAAGTTAAATTAAGAAATTAAAATATTCAGTAATGAGTCAATTCTGTCAATTCTAAACATCAATTAAAGGGAAGCTGTCCGTAAATGTGATGCAACATTATAAAGCCATTTTATTACAGACAATGAACAAACAAAAGATGCAGGAGTTCAGGAACTTGAGATCAACTGTTCAAGGAAATGTGAAGTGTGGAAAAGAGCTGTAGTATAGAGTACAGGCAGGATGGAGAAAAGTGTCAGGAGTGATGTGCGACAAAAGCGTCGCAAGTCGCAGCTGGAGGTGGCAAAAGCTTAAGATGTTACGGTTCTCTCAGAAGTAGAACTGAGAACATCAGCACAGGTTGGAAAATTGGGAGACAAAGTTAAAGAGGGGAGACAGATGCAGAGAAGCACAGTGGATATATTGGTTGGAGGATGTTAGAGATGGAGCTGCCAGGCAGGAGGCAGAGAGAAGCCCAAAGAAATGGTCAATGCAGATTTGAGAGCAGAGGATGCAGGGACAGAGTGAGCTGAAGAGGATTGAATCAATGTGGCGACCCCTGATAGAGAGGCTGAAAAAAGAATTTATTTTTTGTGGTTTAGTTTATGTTCTCGTCCACAAAGAGGTGGTTTATTGGATCAGATGAGGTGTTTGAAGTTAGCGTCAGTAAGAAATTTCAGTAGCTTCTCTAGTGATGTTTGGTCAAGTATTTGTGATAATGTTCTGAAGTTGAAGTATCTCAGTCTGTATTAACTTGTATTTAGCAGTATGTACTTAATGGTTAGTGTGTTCCCACAACTGGTGCATTTTGGTGCTACATCTCCCGCGAGGATAAATGAATGTGTCAATTTAGAATGTCTTAAACTTCAACTTATCATTGTTTTTTTTCCATCTTAGGGTGGTCTTTGGTTTAAATGGACATATTTCTGTTTGTCCCATATTGCCTGCTATTTCTTTTGTACATACAAATTTAGGGTTAGTCATAGGTCTGAGGGTGGAATAGGTTCTTCCTTGATTCCTGAGTTTAGAGCTTTTGTAGAAGCTGCATCAGCTGATTCGTTACCGCTGATTCCACAATGTCCTGGTGTCCAACAGAGTATTATTAATCAAGCGCTGTTAGACAAGATTTTGAGTCTGTACAAATCATGGATTTTTTTGTTTCTTGTTTTCAAATGTAGTCTAGGGCCAATAGTAAAGCTCTTGCTTTGGCTGTAAAGCTGGTGTAATTACTACAGAGACTCTGCTCTTTGTCTTGGATCAATCTGTAAATATTAAAGTGTGTTGTGGGAGTTTGTCTCTTATACTGATATAGTAGTGGATGGATTTGTAATTTTTTGTTACTGGATAGGTTTATCATAATTTTAGGTTTCCTTAGGTTTCAGGTATAGAGCAGTTGCAATTTTGGGCAATTTGTCTTAGTTGACTGTTTAGAGATTGTAGATCAGGACTGATCCTTAAACCAAGTGGTCACATGTATGTTGGTTAGGTCTCATAAAAGTTTGTTAATCTAGTATAAAACACTGTTGGAAAGGCAGGGTTTGCATTGTTTAAGTTTTATGGCATATTGGATTGCTAGTTTCAGGCATCTGAGGTGTAATGGCGGCTCATTGGCTTTAACATATAAGCTTTGGGCTGGTGAGGTCCTGAAGGCTCCCAAGTGCTAATCGCAGTCCCTGATGATGAATTTGGTCCAGAATTCTAATATACGATTTCCTGGCTGCTCCGTATATTGTTCTTCCATAATCTAACAGTGATCAAACAATTGTTCTGTAAAGGTGCAGGAGAACTAAGTAGTTGGCTGCCCAACTGGTTCTTGCTAGTATTTAAAAAATGTTTAAGGTTGTCAGGCATTTGTTTACTACTGTTTTTATGTGGGGAATATAAGTAAGTTTATTGTCCAAATGGATACCTAAGAATGTTGTTTCCTTTAGTACCTTGATTCTTTCTCCATTGAGGTATATCTCTGGGTCTTGATGTAGTGATCTTAGCAGGCAGAAGTGCATACAGACTGTTTTAGATCTAGATAATTTGACTCCGTTTTTTGTGACCATTCATGGATTCTGTACTTAGTTGCAGCGGGCGTTCTATGTCCTTCATGTACTTTCCCCTATAACAAATACAAAAGTCATCCACATACAGACTACACATGACATTGGGTGCAACAGTGTTTACTATGTTATTGATCTTAATACTGAATAGAGTGACATAATATGCTTCCCTGGGGTACCCCTAGTTCTTGTATATGTTGGTTTGAATAGGTATCGTTTACTTTTACTCTGAACAAATGATTTGCTAAGAAGTTGGAAATGAAGATGGGTAGTCGTCCACGACAATGTAGGTCTCTAATAATTCCATATCTTAATGTTGTGTGATATTCTTTTTCCAAGTCAAAGAATACTGCTACAGCATGTTCTTGGCTGATGAATGCAGTTCTTATATAGGCCTCTAGTCTCATAAGGTGGTCTATAGTGCTTCGACCTTTTCTGAAGCCACATTGTAATGTACTTAGTTTCCAAATGAGGCGGTTGTTGATCATTCTCTCTTATCTTGCATAAGCAACTAGTCAGTGCTATTGGTCTATATAGTTACTGGGGTCATTATGATCCTTCCCAGGTTTTGGAATAGGAATAATAGTTGCTTCTTGCCAGGATGTAGGAAAGGTCCCTGTACACCAGATCAACATCAACTTTAATAGTAGATTTAAAGTGTTAATTAGAAGGTGTTTTATGAATTGGTAGTGGATATGAGGAGTTCTTCCACTGTAAAAGGTTGGGTTCTGCGTTTTGAGATTTAAAGTCCAGTCCCTTTCGTTCTTGTGTAGCAGGAAATATTGATGGGCAAGGTCTCTGCGAGCTTACTGGCAATCTCAAGTTCTGTGATGAAATTCTTTCCTTCTTAATTTAATTGTTGTAGATGAGATATCTGTTTGTTTGCCATTTTATGCAACATCCCCCACACTTTGCCAAGTGATGTCTGTGATGTTACAGATGATACAAATTTCCTCCATTCCTATGATTCTACGTGCCTGTGCCCTACAGATTTTTAAATATGTTACATTTTCCACAGTCGAGTGCCTGTTGAATTGCCATGCTGATTTTTTGCGGTTGTGAATGGATGTTCTGCAAATGTTGTCAAACCATCAGTTGTTCTTTTTGGTTGGTTTAGTCGAAGTTTTAGGGACTGTTTTTCGGCAATGCTGATCAAAGTGTCAGTAAACCACTGCACAGGTTCTTTTAATTCTGCTAGACTTGTGCTGAAACTATTTTGGCACAGTGTGAAATTGAGAACAGTTTGCCCCATGTAGTTTTCATCTTTGCACTTAATGGTGAATAGTTACTCCCGATAGGGTTGTCTTATTAGGAAGTGGTCACTACATAGGTCATCCCAAACTGTCTATGTGAGGTTAAGGAATAGTTTAGGTGTGCATAGGATTAAGTCTATTGCTGAAAAATGTCCATGCCCTGGATGAAAATAGGGGGTTGTGCCTTGGTTTAAAAGGCATAGATCTCTTTGACTGATAAAAGTCTTCAATGATTTTCCCTTTGGGATTGAAAGTACTGCTCCCCCATAAGGGATTATGGCTATTTAGGTCTCATATAATTATGTAAGGAGGGTTAGCTGGTCCATTATGTTGTTCAGGTCTTGTATTGACAATTGCATCTGGTGTTATGTATATAGAACATAGTGTAACTGGTATGGAGTGTGAGATGGACTGCAGTTGCTTGCAGATGTGTTACTTAACAGTGATGCGATTGTGAATGATTCCCTGTCTTACAAGAATGGCTGTTCCGTCTAAAGGGATGGTGCCTGGTCAGACCAGCAGAATAGTAGGAGATATAGTTACTAAAGTTGAAGTTTTGATGAATTGTGAGGCGAGTTTCTTGCAAACAAAAGGCTAGAGGGTTATGGGTATTAGCAAGATGTTGTATCGACAGCCTCGACAGTTCCACTGGATAAAGCGGGTTTCCTCAATCATGTGGGTAATACACGGATCTTTGGTTTGTTTTTTGCATCTTGCTGAGCCATGTCCAAATTTTTGGCAGTAGTAGCACCTGATTGGGTTGGGTATATACAGGTCAACTGCGACTCCCAAGATGAAAACCTAAGAAAAGGGAGTTGGGGTTTGTTAAAAGTCACAATATAAAGTTTTAATGGTACGGTTTTTCTATCCATTATAATACGTTTAATATAGGTCACTCCTTGCTGTTACAGCTCTGATGATTTCTTTTTCTTCCATATCTCTTAGTTCCTTTGTCCTTATTATGCCTTTACAGAAGTTCAGAGATGGGTGAGGGAGGGCTTTCATTATCACAGTGGCTAATTCACTAGCAGTCAGTAAGTTATCAGCTTGAATTTTTTTCAGGCCTTCAACAAGTATTTGTCCAGATCTTAACTTTTTAGCATCTTTTATAGTCCCTGGTATACCAGTGATTCCTTTTTGTATGGCAAAAGGGCATAGCCTTGTAAGAGAGAAGACCGGGACTATAGATTCAAGTAAAAAATCTCTGCCAGTTGACTTTGGAGGAGAGTTGATTTTTAGTCACTATTTCAGAGTTCTCGTTCAGGTCTAGCATTTTTCTTTTGTGGTTTTGTTTGGTTGCTATGGTTATAAAAATTTCGGTTAATCACTCCTACTCCCCACCCACCACGGAGCCCAACAAAGGGGATGCACAGAGCCACGGAACTCCAGTAGTTATGCATAAGGGATATAGGGGTGATATACTTTAACAAAAGTTGAATACATATTCGACTGACCCTAAGCCAACACCTTCTGGAGACCTATAAAGAGGAACATCCCAGGGCAAGTCTTGACCAGCCGATTGATTGGAGCGGGCCTCTCCAACCTCCTGTCTATGTGAAGTAGGTGCCAAAGTGCTGTGTTGGGCTAATGGTAGCCGCAGCTAACCATTCTCCTCAAACACCAGGATCTCTTCCTCCCCAGACACAGGTCGCACCTCACGGAACAATGTGCCGCAATTCGTTCGCCTCTTACGAACAGCGAGGGGTTGCTGACGACTTATTCTGCCCCGGCAACGCTCTGAAAAAAGAATAATACAGAATAAGCAAAATAGTGAAATCAAAAATGGTTAGGAAAACACTGTTAAAGCACTGGGACTCCAGAGAGATCTATTCACAGGGAAAACAGTGCAGAACCTCAACAACTCATCCAGGAGAAAAAAAAAAACCCAGAGAAACATCTAAAGAATTTAAGGCTTCAATCTTGTCAGTTACACTGAATTTATAAAATTCCACAATAAGAAATACTAAGAGAAAAATGTCAACCTAGTGAACATGCAAACCTACCTTGTCTCTTCTTCCAGCTTTGTTCTTTTCTCTGCTCTACGGGGATAATTTCTTTATTGCGACATGGCTTTGCCGACTTGCACTCACGACCACCCAAGCGATGGATAATCTGCATTTCCCCCCCCAACAGTGGCAGCAGCCATCAGGAAGAATCGATTAACTTAGCATTATTGTGCCAACTAAGAAAATAAACATTATTTGTGTGTGTGTGTAATACCATCACATTTGTATATTAAAATTTTAAAATATATTTATCATCAAGACATCTTGATGATTTTGTGGGACCCCGGTGATGTGGGAGTGGAGCGGCCAGGACAAAATCCTGACTTGAATGAATGAATTTTGTGACTAAATTAAAGTTTGTATGAAGATAATTTTTAATATAATGTCTGAGATTCATCAATTTTCTGCTCAATTCACAGATGGTCGCGGGCAACTCTGAACGCAGGAGCAAGAACAACCCTAGACAGGGCGCCAGTTCATTGTAGTCCTCAAACAAATATTCACACACTAAGGGCTATTTTATAGGGATACATTATATACACCAATTAACCTAACACGCATGTCTTTGGATTGCAGTAAGAAACCCGCGCTAACACGGGCAGAACATGCAAACTTCAAACATAAATATTACCCGGAAAACAAATCGGGGTCCTTCTTACTGTGAGGCAACCACTGTGCCACCAGGGATTTAATTAACAGGTAGGATAGATGAAATTAGCAATGTTTAAACACCATCCACACAGTTACAACATTCATTCATTCTCCGCTTAATCCATGAAACTCTGTGTGCAACACATAACCAACCCTAGACAGAGCACACACACATTCACACATCAAGAGCCCCTTTAGAGACACCAATTAGCCTAGCAAGTATGTCTTTGCAGGAAAGCAAGAGGAAACCGGAACACCCAGAGAAATTACCGAATTATCCCACCCAAGGATCAAACCCGGGTGCTTCTTGCTGTGAGGCGATAATGCTACCCATTACACCACCCCAGGGTACAACATATAATCTCGCACTTTCAAACAATTTTGATATTAAAAAAACACCCAGGACATCTACGATTTATTGTGTTAATACCTTTATTAAAATTTGTTCATGTCGCACAATAAAGAAAATTATTTGCTGTGAAACTACAGTAGAACATTGTTTAATATACACTGAATGATTACTGGATTTAGAACATCTTGCTTAAAAAAACAGGCTGAATTTTGACTTGTTAATAACATCACACTAAGATCAGGAACCTATGTTAAACGACCTATGTCCGCTGCAGCAGCCGAGTGAGTTCACTCTAATCTAGAGTGAGTATTTACCTCACATTTCACCATCTTACAAATCCAAACCAAAAAACTAACATTCATACATGGGTTCACCAAAATGATCCACATTTATGGTTATATTTACACCTTTATAAAGTTTATTGACTAAAAATAGTGAAAAGCAGGAAACTGGGCAGATAAATTGTGTATATTTGTCTTTTTGGTGTAGGAGCAGTTAATAATCTCTACAACATTTATATCAATTGTAAAATGTCCAGTGTTACTGATCAGTATTTTCATTGTTCAGTATGTGGTGTTTGTTCTCTGTTAGTCTCACACTGTAGTAAGCCACTGATGGAGTCAAAATCAATCACAATCTTGTTCCGCTTTGGATGAAACTGCCTGAAAAACACAAATAAAATGTATTTTCTTTTTTGGCTCTGGTAGACTTAAGCTTGGAAATCGGGTGTTTGGGGTGGTTAATGATTTTGAAACTGGTGTTTGTGTAAGCGTCTGTGTAAGTGTTTGTGTAAGCGTCAACAACAGTGAAACAACAACCTCAAATATTCAAAATAAAATGAAACAGTAAGCAATCACAGATCGGGTTTTTTTTTAAGTGTATAGAAAGAATAATTATTAAATAGCAAATTAACTACATAATTAATTGTGTTCTGTACTATTAAATCAACATGTACTAAATAAATGTACAGTGGTACTTAAATTTGTGAACCCCTAAAAACTTTTTATATTACTTCATAAATAACATAAAACATCAAGTCCTAAAAATAGATATAGAGAACCCAGTTAAACAAATGAGATAAATATATTGACCTTATTCAGTTATTTATTGAAGAAAATTATCCAATATTACATAGTGGCAAAAGTATGTGAAACTTTACTTCCATTATCTGTTCTGATCACCTGTGTAGCAATAACTGTAACTAAAGTTTCCGGTAACTGTTAATCACCGCACGCTGGGTTGGAAGAATTTAAGCCCATTCCACCATAGAGAACACCTTTGATGTTTGTGTTCCAAGTCTTAACCTGGAACTGCTTCTGTACCAAGCTTAATATTACCTTTTACCTGTACCATGCCTCACCCTGGACCTCACATTAACTGCTCACATCAGGTCCTTCCAAAACATTTCAATTGGATTAAGATTAATTAACTTGGCACACAATTTGGAGTAAATATATGTGTTTAGCGCTTATGTATCAAAAAATGCATCCAAATCTCACCAACATATATATAATTTATATCATGTGTGTCCTTTTATTTTCAAAATTGGTACTGTTGGTTTAGACGGTTGTCAATGACTTTTAGGAGGTTGGTCTTAAACTATTTGCTTATTTAATTGGATAGTCTTAAAGTCACTCTTCATTCTATTCATAAAGAGAGAATTCCGTTACTAAGGACAATTAAATTACAGGTGGCCAAAATCACTTATTAAACTTAAGGACATACTAAACTAAATACTAATACTAAATATACAGGAAAAAACCTGTATATTTTATGGTTGTAACAAGTTGCATAATATTTGTTCCCGTCTTGGCTGGTATAGCAACTAAATAAATGACTTTATTCATACAAGGTAAGATTCTTAGCTCTTATTAGTTTGATTAGACACTAAATTAAATTTTATTTCCAAAATAATTGTGAACGGTAAACATATTTAAAGAGCCGCTCTTTGTAACATGACATAGTAATAATGTAAACCAAGAGGTCTGAACAAGTCATTAGTCTTTGGTAAAAAAAAGAAAGAAATTGTATGCCTAGGGGCATTGTCTTGCTGCATGACCCACCTTCTCTTGAGATTCAGTGTACACTAGATGCCCTTCCTGACGCAACCCTCAACCTTTTGGGCTTACACCTAACATGAAGAAGTCTTTCATATTGGTCAATTTTGTTAGACCTGCCCGGAGGAGCTTCCTCCCTTCTCCCATGTTAAACTGTTGAGGTCACAGGAGTTTGGAAAATTTACATATAATGGAGATGAATGGTATAGGAGAGGAACTCGTCCTTCATGCAGTAATTGTTGAATTTTTTTGTTCTTGATTATTTTTATTGACCCTGTAAGGAAATTATTCTCTGCATTTAACCCATCCAGCTGTGATCACCTGGAGAAGTGGACGATATCGCCCTAAAATTATATCATGATATTCCAGAATATTTTTGCGATAACGATATATCTGGCGATATAATATAATAATTTCAGGAAAACATTTACAAAAAAATATTCTCAAGATTTATATAAGGTGGATATAAAAAGTCTACACACCGCTGTTCAAATGCCAGGTTTTTGTGGTGTGAAAAATGACAGCAAGACAAATATTTTTACAACTTTGTCCACCTTTAATGTGACCTATAACCTGTACAATTCAATTGAAAAACAAACTGAAACCTTTAAAGCAGAAACACATAAAATGAAAAAAAAATAAAATAGCCTGGTTGCATAAATATGAACACCCTTGAACTAATACTTTGTTGCAGCACCTTTGGCTTTTAAGCACTCAGCCTTATTGGGTAGGAGCCTTTAAGCATGGCACATCTTGATGTGGCAATATT
This sequence comes from Xyliphius kryptos, assembly GCA_025769995.1. Lineage (NCBI taxonomy): Eukaryota > Metazoa > Chordata > Actinopteri > Siluriformes > Aspredinidae > Xyliphius > Xyliphius kryptos. The sequence goes on along the minus strand of JAOUQT010108950.1, from coordinate 9,990 downwards.
TGCCTATTCTTTGCAAAACCGCTCCAAATCTGACAGATTGCGAGGGCATCTCCTGTGCACAGCACTTTTCAGATCTTTGAGGACCATGGCTTGTACAGGATGATGTGGCTACAAAAATGTCAGAACAAGCCTACTAGAACAGGTGAACTTTTATTTGGTGTTGATCAGAGGCACTTTAATTGGTGACAGTGATCTCAGTTGTTTATTTTTACCTTCATCTCCCCGAAAGGCTTCAGTTTTTTTCAATTGCGTTGTACAGATTATAGATCACATTAAAGGTGAACAAAGTTGTGAAAATATTTGTCTTGCTGTCATTTTTTTTACATCTCAAAAACCTGGCATTTGAACAAGGTTGTGTAGACTGTTTATATCCACTGTAGGTTGTAAACACTTTGTAGAAATATGTAGTAAATATGTAAAAATATGCACACTTTTTTTTTTACAAGTAGAAACACGATTTCAAAAAAGTTAGGACAAAGTACAAATTTTAATAAAAACTGAATGCAATGATGGAGAAGTTCCAAAATTCCAGATTTTATTCATAATACAACATAGATGACATATCAATCATGTTTAAATTAAGAAAATGTATCATTTCGTGACAACACATCTTTGAACTAAAGAGATTTAGCTGACAACGGCGGATGGAACGATAAATTGTGTTGACAGATAATCTTTGTAAATTTTCCTAAGCCCACTTTGTGATTTCCAATACAGAAGCATGCCTGTATGTAATGCAGTGCCATCCTAGAGCACAAAGATTACGGGCACCCAGTATGGTTTTGCAGCCTTGACCCATACGCACAGAGATTCTTCCAGTTTCTTTGAATCTTTTGATATTATGCACTGTAGATATGTTCAAACTCTTTTACACAGTCAAACTCCTTTCTGATATCGCTCCACTATTTGTCGCCGCAGAATTGGAGGATTGGTGATCCTCTTCCTATCTTTACTATTAAAAGCCGCTGCCACTCCGATATGCTCTTTTTTTATAACCAGTCATGTTAATGACCTATTACCAATTGACCTAATGAGTTGCAATTGTTTGTATTTTTTTCCAGCCTCTTATTGCCTCGTTCCAACTTTGAGATGTTTTTTTCTCTTTTGACAATTATGTTGTCTATGTTCTATTGTGAATACAATATCAGTTTTTGACATTTGTTTATTATTGCATTCTTTTTTTTTTTTATTTACAGTTTGTACTTTGTCCTAACTTTTTTGGAATCGGGTTTGTTAAAACAATAAAAAATTAATAGATAAAAATAATGCATCAAAATATCAATATAAAGTAACAACTATACAAAAATACCCAAAAGCTTCACGATAAATTAAAAAAAAAAAACACAATCTACACTGCCTTCAATAACAAACGTACACCTTGGCTTCTGAGATGCTTTGTTGGGAACACAAGCCTGTTCAGGCTTCAGTACTGACCTTTGAAATGCTGCAATAAAGTGTTAGACAAAATAGTATTATGTACTCTTTAAGCTTCCTAAGACACTTTTGCAGCTTGTTTAAACACAGGAGCTGCACAGCTTCCATACACTGTAACGTGTACTACATAAGCATAGAAAACCACATAAGACAGCGAGGCTGCTAGCCGATAATGGCATTTTATATACATGTCCGGAAGCGCGGTCTTTTAAAAAATACAAACAAAGTGCAGCCTTCCAAAGATGCAACTATGCTGTTATAGGTCGTTGTAAACTGTCCGCTTGGGTTAGCATTAGCCGCTGTGTACATTTTGTGGCTATAGGTAAAATTATACCGGTATTATCGTGAAGTATATGATATAGCACACCTCTAGTCCCCAGCCCTTTACCATACCCATTAAGCCATGGCTGACTGCATAATTGAATGTGTTATGAAAATCAACACTGTTCATATTTTGATATGGAGAGGGGTTTTTTATTTTAATCTGAATTAATAGAACAATGGTAATACATTAACAGAATACATTTCCAGGTTTTTTTTCCCTAAAATTTTAAGCGGCTTCACTTTTCTCAAGAGACGTGCCTCGCCCAGACTTACCTGTATGGGATGTGTGCCAAATTCAGCAGTCTTCTAGATGCCTGCATCTCTGGGCTGCTGTGATATTTATCTGACAAATAAACCACGTCTTTTATACCTGTAACATACAGATGTAAAAGAAGATTCAAGAGACTTGCACTATTGCTAATACTCTAAATCCAGGTTGTTGTACTGTTTGTACCACATATGAAAATTATATGAAAGTCCACTTGCTAGAAGTTGAGAATATCGACTCGATATCGACTCAAGAATTACAATATAGTCAGATACAGTTTTCACGTCTGAGCCATTCCGCTTTTTGTAATTTGATGGGTGCCACAATCTGGAGACCACTGTTGTAAATATTTCAGCTCGATTAATTATATTATTCATTACATATCCAACAAGCAAAACATAGTGGGGGGTGGGTGAAGGAAAGTGTTTTATTTTAGAGTCATCTTACTAGAAAATCACACCATCACCAGATGACTGGATTTGGCCATTTGGAAGACACCAGACATGTGAGGATAAGATGGGTGGTTTTGGCTAGTGGAAAACTGGTGTGTCCTTACCTGACTGGATGATGAGTTTTGCACACTCATTACAGGGAAACAGAGCAACGTACATGGTGCAGCCTTTAACATCGGCTGAGTTTTTATTCATGATGGCGTTCATCTCAGCGTGACACACTGTAAACACACACACAAACACCAATAAATACGATGAACATATCCAAGAGTAAGTCAACAGAAAAAACAAACTATAAAGCAGGATTCAATACAATTACAGCCTTGGTGTGACCAGTAACTTATATAGACGTGAAACCTGAATACTAAAAAACGAAGAACAAAGATTATTCACGCTTTTGAGAACAAGTTTCTCTGGAAGTTATTGAGGATCTCATAGGCAAACTTGACCACTGAGAAAGTCTACAAGATGGTCAGAACAGAAAAGGGAGTTACTGAACCACATGCTCCCACATGACAGCATAGAAGACGTGGAAGCGGTAGAATAAACTGGATGGACATCACCATGGCGTGGACTGTATTATCGATGGCCCAGACCAGGCTGCAGAGGAGAATGAACACACTAGTTTGAGATAATTGGAAGTCAACATTAACTCAAATTACAGTAACTTAAATGGTTATAAATAATTAGAAACCAAGGAATGTAGAATACCACCCATGTTAAAAGTATGATAAAGAATTAAGGCACTTCTGAAAGTAAAAGGGGTCTAATTATTTATTAGTGTACCTAATAAAGTGTAATAAAGAGATATCCATATACACATACATATATAGAGATAAAGAGAACTAAATTAAATTGAGAGAGAGATGAAGTGAGAGTATAAAAACTCAGGATGATGCTTGTGTCCACCACTATTAATTAGTGAATGAAGAGCTTCATTAGAACAATATATTGTATTGTTTTAAATACGTTACTCAGCATCCCAAATTAAGGAACTGGAGTTGTAATAATGTTACAATATGGACATTTTAAAGACTTCCGGCATGACAATAATCCCAAACACCGCTTGGCATTTTAACTCTGTAAAAAGCATTTCAAGGTCCTGAAGTGGTCTAGCCAGCCTCCAGACCTAAAACCCATAGAAAATTTGTAGAGGGAGTTGAAAGTCCATTTTCCCAGCGACAGCCCCAAAACATCACTGCTCTAGAGGAGATCTGCATGGAAATATACCAGCTAGTGTGAGCAAACCTGGTGAAGACATACAGGAAATGTTTGACCTCTGTCATTGCCAACAAAAGTTGTGTTACAAAGTACTGAGTTAAACTTTTGTTACTTACCAAATACTTATTTTCTTTCATAATTTACAAATAATTTTTTTTAAAAATCCTACAATGTGATTTCCTGGATTTATTTTCTCATTTAGCCTTTCAGTTAAATTGTACCTACGATTAAAATTACACACCTTTCACCTTTCTAAGTCATAGAACTAGTACAATCAGTGGCTGATTAAATACTTTTTGGAGCCACTGTGTGCACGCGTGTTTATTTTTGTTTTTATTTATGGTTTTTTCCTATATTGTAAAGTAATAATAAAGTCATCCTGACTATAAAAAAAAACACAAAGAATCATGTAGTAAATTTAAATGTTACACAAAACAAAACTTGTTTTAGATTTGAGATTATTCAAATTAGGCACCTTTTGCTTTGTTTACAGCTTTGCGCATCCTTGGCATTCTCTCAATCACCTAATGAGGTAGTCACCTGGAATGGTTTTCGGTTAACAGCCGTGCCTTGTCAAGGGACAACTTCTTTAATGTCCTGTCCTTTTAATGTTTAAGGCCATCAGTTGTGTTGTGAAGAGGCATAGTTTGTATACAGTGAATAGCCATATTTTACTAAATGTTCCAATCCATAGAACTATTCAACTTAATAAATTGTAATTAAAGTATTAAAGTAAATTAAAAACACAATCCAACATTATTTTATTAAATGAAAGTCAGTCAATCCATAAAATTTCAAGAACTTTGAACTTATCCTCAAGTTCAGTCGCAAATACCATCAATGTTATGAGCTGGCTCTCATCAGGACTGCCACAGGAAAGGAAGACCAAGAGCTACCTCTGTTGCACAGGATGAATTCAGAATCACTGTTGGTGAATTATTCAAAATCCAAGGCAAATTTAGCCAGCATGGCTACCATAGAATTATGCAGCAACATGCCATACTATCAAGTTTGAGCTTAGTGCTAGGAACATCATTTGTTTTTTTAAAACCTCCAGTCTAATAAGGGCTATTTGACCAAAAAGAGGTGAAGGAGTGTTGCATCAGATGACCTGGCCTCTATAATCACCTGATCTAAACCCAATTAAGATGTTTTGGGATGAGTTGGACCGCAGAGTGAAGCAAAGCAACCAATAAGTGCCTAGCACCTCTGGGAAGACTGTTGTAAAACAATTCCAGGTGGGGAGTTTTCAGGTTTTCTCGGCGTTCCCTCTGCTCTTCTCCGGGTGCTCCGGTTTTCCTCTCACATTCCAAAGACACACGTTAGTGTAATTGGTGTTTCTAAGAAGGCCCTTAGTGGGTAAATGTATGTGTGCCCTACAATGTAGTGGCGCCCAGTCTAGGATTGTTCCTGCCTTAGCACCCAGAGTTGCAGGGCGGGCACCCACTGCCCCATGACCTGTGTGTATTAAGCGGAAGATAATTGAGAGTAAAAATATTATTCCTTTTGTGCAAATGCAAGAAGAAAAAAAGGGTTATTTGTATTAGACAGACAGTGGTGGCTCGTTAGCACCGCTTTCAAAATATAGCTCATCTTCTCAAGGCCAATGTGTAGGGAACGTATTACACCAGTTGCGTTTAAGGAATCGGCCTCGTGACCGGAAAGGTCCCCGGTTTGAATCACGGTACCGCCAAGTCACTCTATGGCCAAAGTACCATTGAAAAAAGGCGCCTAACTCCCGGTTGCTGTGGAGGCTGCTCACTGCTCCATACAAGTTTGCTTACAAGTTGTGAATGTGTGTGTATGTATATATTCACTGCACAGATGGGTTACATGAGGTCCAATTCCACTGTGTGCAAAAATGGTTGCAAATGGATCACTTTTTTATACTTTCTGTACACTGGTTATCTGCAAGCTATAGGATTGATTTTAAAACATGAATGCTTACTTATCAAGCTGTTTATAACAAGACTGAGCTCCTATGTCCTCGTCATAGCTTGAGAACAATAAGGAATTACCTGTCCCCCTGCATCAATTAATATCGGGAGACCGGGATTTCACTCTTTATGTCCCAAAGCAGTGGAATAATCTGGTTTTCAATTCAGGTTTTTAAATTTGAAGACATGTTTTTATTAACAAATCTTTAATGCTTGTAAGAAATGTAAAAATGGAAAACGTTATTTAATGTAACTTTAATGTAAGGCAATTAAATAGCTTAATGCTTTTTAATACAACATAGAAACGTGGAATACAACTAAAACGGGTATGTGTCCACCTCTTATATTTCTATTTAAAGAATTTATTGAGAGACATTCATTAGTTTTATGTACAACAGATCATTCGTTACCGTAGGGGTATTTGGTGTCCAGTCGGTCATCAGCAGATCGAGCCCAGGGTAAGAAATCATCATCACATCCGTTTGGCATCCCGTTATACCCGATCCCTACAATCTTCTTCTCCTGATTAACTATACACGCTCCCACCTACACACACACACAGCCCCCCAAAAAGGGGAAGACAAGAAATAAGAAACTGAGGAGAAAGAGAGACTTAACAGCGCTGTTACATTCTTTTCAAAAAAATCTTTCAAGGAAAAAAAAAAAAAAAAAGAAAAAAAAAAAAGGTGGTCAGTCAAATTATTTGGGCATAAAAATAATATATACATATATTCACACATTTTTACACACACACACACACACACACACACACACACAATACCCATACAATTTTTTTTAAACAGAGAGAAAAAGAAACCGAGGAGAAAGACATAAAAAGAAACCGAGTATATAAAAAGAAACTGAGATGACAAAAAAAAACCTGCCAATGGGGTAAGCAAATTTGGCTTGACTAGAATTCTTAAACTAGCACAAATTAAAAAAATTAAAAGGTTGGTTTTCTTAAGCAAAATATGCTTTGCTAGATTATTTGTCCTTTTTAGACAAAAAAAAACTAATTAGCCTGAAAAGTCTTTTTTACTTTCTTACTTTTTTTTTCCAGTATAGGAGGGACAGTAAATATATTGGTAGGAGGATGTTAGAGGCGGAGTTGCCAGGAAGGAGGCAGAAAGGTAGGCCACTGAGGAGAATGACTCACTGTGGCGACCCAAGATAAAGGGAGAGGGCGAAAGAGGATTGATTACATACATACACACAGCCCCACATATAAATATATATAAATAACCACTGTCTACAAATCATACAAGGCTAGTCTCACTACTGTATAAACCTTTCCTTTAATTTTTGTTGCAACGCTCGTCACACATTACTCCTAAACTTTTCATCATCCAATTCATCCTGCCTGTACTCCCTTCACCTCTTTGCCTTTCATTCCCTTCCTTTTCAGAGCATACTTGTACCTCTCCAATTTCTTTTCTCGCTTTTCCCTCCTCTCACTAGAGATTACGAGGTCATCTGCAAACATCAGTCTATAATGATTCCTTATATACAGGTGCATATCAATAAATAAGAATATCAAAAAAGTTCATTTATTTCAGTAATTCGATAGAAACAGTGAAATGCATTTATTATATACAGAAGATTCATTACAAACACAACTACAGTGATTTCTAGTGATTGTTGCCGTTGTTGATGTCTTACAGCCAATAAAAACCCAAAATAATTTAAAAAAATTAGAATACGTAACACAGCAACTGCAAAGGTTCCTAAGCATTTAAAATTGTCACTTAGTCTGGTTCAGTTTGCTACACAATCCTGGCGGAAGGAAGGTATGTCACAAAAGGTCATTGCTAAAAAAGCTGGCTGTTCAGAGTGCTGTATCCAGGCATATTAATGGAAAGTTGAGTAGAGGGGAAAAATGTGTTGTAGAAAAAGGAGCACAAGCAACTGGAATAAACACAGCCTCGAAAGGATTGTCATAAAAAAGCCATTAAAATATTTGGGGGGGAATTCACAAAGAGTAGACTGCTGTTGGAGTCAGTGTTTCGAGGGCCACACGCCGACGTATCCAGAACATGGGCTACAACCGTCGCATTCCTTGTATCAAGTAACTTATGACCTAGAGACAATGCAAGAAGTGTCTTACCTGGGCAAACGGGAAAAAAAAATTAGAACTGGACTGTTGCTCATTAGCCCGATGTGTTTTCGTATGAAAGTAAATTTTGCATTTAATTTGCAGATCACGGTCCCAGAGTCTGGAGAAAGAGAGGCACGCAATCAAAGCTGCATGAGGTCTACTGTGAAGTTTCCACAGTCAGTAATGGTTTAGGGAGCCACATCATCCACTGGTGTAGATCGACTGTGTTATATCAAGACCAAAGCCAGTGCAGCCTTCTACCAGAAACTTTTAGAGCACTTCATGCTTCCCCCTGCAAACAAGCCTTTTGGAAATAGAAGTTTCATTTGTACAGCAGGACTTGGCACCTATTCACACTGCCAAATGCATCAATACCAGGTTTAATAACCACAGTACCACTGTGCTTCGATTGCCAGCAAACTCGCGATCCATAGAGAATATGGTGAATGGTAAGTTGAAGTTGAAAGGCAAAAGACTGAACAATGCAGAGGAGTTAAAGGCTGCTATTAAAGCAACCTGGGCTTCCATAACACCTCAGCAGTGCAGCCATTGATGCAGTAATTTGATGCAGCTCCGACCAAGTATTGAGTGCATATACTGTTCAAACGTTTCAAAAGGTCAAAATAGCGGCATTAAAAATATTTTTTTCCAGTTGGTCTTATACAATATTCTAATTTCCTGAGATAATGATTTTGGGTTTTCATTGGCTGTAAGCCTTAACCATCAACATTAACAGTTTCAGTAATATTTAAAATGGAAACAATCATCAACTTCCCTGTAAAATTTATCTGCATGCCAGTTTAAGTTAGTGCGCTTTGTTGGAATCCTTCTAAATCAGTGCTTACACGCTTGTTTATGTTCCTTCACGTTCGTCTGTATCCGCTTTGAATCCCAAGTTTGCCACACAGCATTTTTGCTGTTTTCTTTGTTTATCAAGATGGTCTCCAAACACACTGCTTTCATGTTAGCTTCTATTTACAAACCGAATTACAGAAGCCTGGACAGACTACAAAAAAGGCGCTTTTAATAGGAATAGAATTGATACTGAGTTTTAGAATTTTCAGTATAGAGACGTATTGACATTTTTGACAAAACTAATACACACAAACAGTGAGGCAAAGAATTACTTAGTCAGACACTGATTGTGCTAGATTTATAAAGGTGAGAGAGGTCTGTATTTTTCATAATAGGTACACTTCAACTATAAGAGACAAAAAAACCCACAGAAAATCAAACTTTTAAAGAATTTATTTGTAAAATGATGGTGGAAAATAAGTATTTGGTAACCTACACACAAGCAGGATTTCCAGTAACTACTTTAAGAAGCTCTTTCTGTCCTCCACTCCTACACTGTAGTAATGGGAACTTTTTGACCTCCTTATCTGTGTAGGAGCCACAGAAAGACTCCAATATTAACCATTGCCAAGACCAAAAAGCTGACGAAAGACACCATGAAGAAAATTGTAGACCTGCATTCTGGGAAGAGTGAATCAACAGACAAGCTGGTTGGTGTAAATATATTAATTTTGGAAACATTTGTAACAAAAGAGAAGAAATACAAGTCCATTGATAATCTCCATCAATCTGGGGCCCAATGCATGATCTCATTTGATTATATAAACATTTATATGATTAGTTTATCTCTGTTTTAGTTTCATTTATAATTTGAATCCATTTCTTGGAATTGTCTAAATGAACACACTGTTTGGGTGCAAACGATTTCATCATCTTCTTATAGTCTCTCCCTTATTCAGGGGCCGTCACAGCGAATCAATCTTTTTCACCTCACTCTGTCTTTTGCATCTTCTAATTTCACGCCAACTCCCTGCATGTCTACATTGACCACTTCCATATATCCCCTCTTTGGTCTTCCTCTCTGCCTCTTGCCTGGCAATTCCATCTCTAACATCCTCCAACCAATATATCCACCGTCCCTTTTCTGTACATGTCTCAGTCTGCCCTTTCTAAGTTTGTATCCCAATTTTCCAACCTGTTCTGTCCCTCTGATGTTCTCATTCTTAATCCTGCCCATCCTGGTCACTACTAATGAGAACCTCAACATCTTAAAACCTCTGCCACCTCCAGCTTTGCTTCCTGCCTTTTACTCAGGACAAGGCTGGTCTCACTACTTTCTTATAAACCTTTCCTTTCACTCTGACCCTTTTGTCACACATCACACCTTACACATTTTTCCATCCACTCCATCCTGCCCGTACTCTCTTCACCTCTTTTCCACACTCCCCATTTCCCCTAGACAGT
>JAOUQT010108853.1:0-31376 GCA_025769995.1 Xyliphius kryptos | reverse complement strand
TATTCGGGTGAAGCGATTTTTTTATTGATTTAGATGTGTGCTTTGGGTCAATGTCGTGCTGAAAGATGAAGTTCCTCTTCGTATTCAGCTTTCTAACAGAAGGCCGAAGGTTGTGCCAACACTGACTGGTATTTGTTCATAATTCCGTACACCCACCCTATGGCCCCAGTTCCAGTTAAAGAAAAACAGCCCCAAAGCATGATGTTGCCACCACCATGCGTCACAGTAGGTATGGTTTTCTTTTGGTGATGAGCAGTGTTGTTTTTGCACCAAATAAACCTTTTGGAATTATGTCCAAAAAGTTAAACCTTGGATTCATCAGACCATAACCCATTTTTTCTACATGCGTTTGCAAAATTAAGCCGGGCTTGGATGTTTTTTGCCACCCTACCCCATAGCCCAGACTTGTGAAGATTGTTGTCACATGTACTGCACAGCCAGTACTTGCCAGAAATTCTTGCAGCTGCTTCAGTGTTGCTGTCGGCCTCTTGGTAACTTTGGACGAAAGTCCTGTTCTTGGTAATGTCACTGTTTTAGCCTTCACCTGACTGATATCTTTGAATAATGAGATCCCTCTGCAACACTTATGCAACCACATTATCTCAGCTGTTTATTTTTACTTCACCTCCATAAAAGGTTTTAGATTGTTTTTCAATTGCATTGTACAGGTTATAGGTGTCACATTAAAGGTGGACAATGTTGTGAACATTTTTGTCTTGCTGTCATTTTTTTACATCTATATGTATTTAAACACCACCTTTAATGTGTTATGTATATTTACCATTTAAAAAAATATAAATATTCATGAGCACCCATCAAAACATTTCACTGCATGCTGTAGAGTATATGACTATGTAAAGAAAGAAAAATTTATATTTCATACAGATTAATACAGAATTTAATATAATTTCAGTTATTTCTTATCTTATGCAAACTATTTCTATTGCAACCACAAACACTACTACAACTAAGAACACTACTACTACTACTACTACAACAACCAATAACTACAAATACTACCAACAATACTAGTGCCATTACTACCAAGAATACTATTACTTCTACTACTATAAAACTATAATACCGCTGTGTGTGCATCCTCACCGATACACACGTCTATCTTGCCCTTGATGGCAGCCTCGTGCAGTGGTGTGTAGTTCCAGTTGTCACGAGCATTGGGTTCAGCTCCATGACACAGTAATACGCTGACCACCTCGGCGTGCCCAAATGAACAGGCATTATGGAGAGGAATGAGACCGCCATCATCACGGGCCTGAACATTCGCTCCTGTATGCAGTAGATGCTCCACTACGTCCTTGCGACCAAAACCTGCAGCACACACATTTCACGTTTCAAGCTGAATGCGTTACTTATAATCACACAGGCGCGCACACACAATATAGAATAAGAACACGCAAATTAATCTCTGATGATCAACCTCTTGTGGGAGCTTATATGACGCGGAATGACCGGATCCTCTTGAGGATAGATCTGCGATCTTACGCATCCTCACACAAATATTTACAGACTAATACTTATTCTTTATTTATTCTGTACCTAACTCAAGTCTGGTTTCTAACAAAATTTGGATTTGGCAAAGAGATACTCCACTAGCAGGAACAATCAGTCTAATTTAGAAATTTTTAAAAGCTTTTCTGGACAGAAAGTCAAGTTACAATTGCAGCCAGTATACAAGAGGGAGTTGGACGATGAAAATTTACTGAAACGCTGAGGCATTACGAGGCTTTTAAATGATAAGCGGCAAAACCACTTTGTGCTGGCGATTCCATTCATTTCTTATGGAGAGAACGGTACAGTTTTCTCTTCTTTACTTCCTGAAGCTGAGCAGTTGTCACTTTGCTATTTCTTTTTTTTTTAATCAAATTGAACTTTGACCCTGTTGGTGCTGAGATTTGTTATGAAGAACAGCCTTTAAACAATCAAAATACATTTGTTTTTTATGACATAATATATGAGCGTGGGAGAATCAAACATGAAGGAGAAACTAAAGCATGTATTCAGGAATAAAAATGAAACTTGACTAAAATAAGAGCAGCCAGAATTGTGTGAGAAACAGAAATAAATATGTAAATTTTGCTGGTGTACAAAATTTTTAAAAATATGCTGCTTATCAACAGTGCTTATGGGCTGATGATGCTTAAATGCTCAATGTGAGTGGCAAAAACATCTTGTAGTTGCATCTGGGGCCTCGGCTTGCAGCAAGCAAAAAGGAAAATGATTATCATGTGAAAGTCCCTTAAGATTTCCTTTCGCTGGACCAAGGGGCCACACACAACTACTGTAAAAAACAACCCTACACCATGATCATCCCTTCACCAAAAGTTACACTTGGCAACATTGTAATAACACAAATACCGTTCTTCTGGTAACAGCCAACCCCGGACTCAGTCATCAGATTGCCAAATAGATAAGTGTGATTTTTTTACTACAGAGAACATGTCTCTAATGCTCTAGCGTCCAATGGTAAAGTGCATTATACCACTGTATACAAAAGTTTGCCTAGTAATTGGTGATATAAGGCTTGGGTACAACTGGTCAGTCATGGAAACCCATTCCATAAGGCTCTCCACTATTCTTGATCTAATTTGAAAGCCACATTAAGTTTGAAGGTCCTCAGAATTGGCTAATCCCACTCTGTTATTTTGCGTGGCCCATCGCTTGTGTCCGAGTTGCTGCCATTCCCAATCACTTCCATTTTGTAATACATGTGTAGGTGCTTTATTTTATACACATGTGGCCATGGAAGTAATTAAAACATCTAAATTCACTGATTTGAACTTTTGGACATATACTTATATAAATAGTGTACTGCCTCGGAACTCAGAATATATGTTAAAATTTCTTTATTATTCTTTCCTCTAGAAATAACTGAAAATGTATAAAAAGAAGATTTGGAAAGTTGGTACAGCTTTTTCCTATGGGCTGCAACCACTGACAAGAGACTGGGATGCTCTACACCCATCCAACATATGTGCAGCCTCAAATATTAGGACAATATGTTACATTATTAAAATATCTAGTATGTAATTATTTATGGAATTTCAGCCATGACTTATAGATAGATGACATAAGAGTGGGGATCAAAGCGTCGATCTCTAGGTCCCCAGATCTCTATCCTATACAAAAATTATAATTTTGAGCAGAGGTGAATATAATGCAAGATAATACAATAAAGTGTAATTTAATATATCTAATAATATTAGCAGTAACATAAAATGAGAAGGGATGCTGGTCTCGATATTAGACGCTAAGTGCTAGGCTAACAGTATTAGAGAGATTATACAGTGTTTATAATTGGTTTATGAAATGACCTGCAGCGAAGTGGAGCGGAGTAGATTTTCTCCCGGACACGTCTTTAGCGTTCACGTTCCCTGCGTCCACCAGTCGCTTCACCCGAGACACGTCTCCGTTCCTGCAAGCCTCAAACAGTTCCCGGAACGCTACCCCGACTCCGCAGATCTCTTCCCCCAATGCGCCGGCGCCCGGGGAGGCCACAGACACCTCCGCCGTCGCCGCGCCGCTCTCCTCCGGACTCAAAACCGCTGTATCCGGGGTGACCGACAGAGTGTCCGAAATCGGAGAGGCGAGCAAGACGCTACGCGGAGGAGAAGGTAGAGCTCCAGGATGCTGAAATGAGCGACGAGATGCCGCCATCTTCCCTCCCGTCTCTCTCACTGTGTCAAAAACCAAACAGCTGGAGCTACCTCACTTCCGGAAACGCAAGGAGAACATCCGGTTTGAAATCTTAGTTTAAAGTTAGTTAAAAATAAAACCTGAATCATTAACAAATACAACAAATTATTGAATATGTTTAATATAAATTGCTTTAATATTTCAATGTAATATTAACAACACGAATAGATGTCAATCATGGTGTTTTAAACATCATTTTTATATTTTAATTTACATTTAAAATGTTTAATCTATAATTTATTTTTCAATTACAATGTATATTTGAGTATTTGTTTTTATTTACAAAAGTTTCAGCACATCTTGCCATTTTACGGGTGGCCATAGCGGATCACCACTCCGTCCTCTTTCTTTTCCACATGAACATTTATTGCATGTATTACCTGTGATGGCAGGCAGAACGACTAGCATGAACACAGACGCACGCACGCGCGCACACACGCTTACTCCTGGTAGCTATAGCGACACAAACAAACAAACCCTACTTCCTGTCTGGGAACTGTGTATTATTAGTTATAAACTCAATTGTTAGCTACATATAGGGGAAATTACACTCTAGCGATGTATGTTAGTGTGTGTCTGTAAGCACCGTGTGTGTCCGTGTGTCTGAGAGTTTCTCTCTCTCTCTGTTTATGTGTGCTTATTTTTTAAACCATGCCCATTTCTTCAGGTGCTACAGTGAGTCAGAGTTATGACTCTTATTTGAAGAGGTGAGTTTACAAACAGATTCTGTGTTTTGATGCAGGTGTTAGGATTTAATCCGGAATAACATCGCAGTATGAACTAAAGGGGATTTTTTTTACTTTCAAGTTCCTAGTTAATCTTAAATTAAGTTGTAGATGCAGGATTAGACCGTCAGGGGGCACTAAAATGACTGTCTAATATTAAAGTTAACGCTAGAGTCTAATGTTAGAATATTATGTTAAATGTTAAAGTCTAATCCGGAAGTACAATTATAAATATGTTAGAGTATAATTATAAAATCTATTGTTAGATTATGATGTTAGAGTTTAATGTTATACTCTAGTGTTAGAGACTAATGTTAGAATTCAAGGTTAAAGTCTAATGTTAGAATCTACAGGTGCTGGTCATTTTATTAGAATATCATGAAAAACTTGATTTATTTAATTTAATTCGGTAATTCAGTAAAAACATGAAGTTGATCAGTCTGTGGCAAGTGAGTTTGCTGGCCAATTAAGAACAGGGATACCATGGTCCTTAAACCAGGTACTTGTAGCTTTGGCACTGTGCACATACCAAGTCCTGTTTGAAAATGAAATCAGCATCTCCCAAAAGTTGGTCAGCAGCAGAAATATGAGGTGCGCTAAAAGTTTCTGGTAGACAACTGCATTGAACTTGGACCTCAGAAAACACAGTGGACCAACATCAGCAGGTGACATGGCTCCCAAACCATCAATGAATGTGGAAATTTTAAACTAGACCTCAGGTGACATGGATTCTATGCCTCTTCTCTCTTCTTTCAGACTTTGATACCTTGATTTTCAAAGGAAATGCAAAATTTACTTTCATCAGAGAACGTAACTTTGGACCACTCAGAAGCAGTCCAGTCCTTGTTGTCTTTAGTGCTCTCTTTTGTTCAAGAGTGGCTTGACATCAGGAATGCGACAGCTGAAACCCATGTCTTGCATATGTTTGTGCACTGTGGTTCTTTGGGACTTGCCATGCTTGTGCAAGGTGTCAGTGGTTGTTTTTTGGACAAATGTCAAGTCAGCATCTTCCCTATGATTGTGGAGCCTACAGAACTAGATTGCAGGACCATTTAATTTTATTAGCTGATTACAGTGTGGCATTAGGAGTCTTCAATATTGAAACCTTTCATAATATTCTAATTTTCTAAGATACTGATTTAGTTTTTTTATTAGTTGTCATTTATACATCATCAAATTAAAAGAAATAAACACTTGAAATATATAGTCTGTGTGTAATGAATGAGTATTATATGCAAGTTTCACTTTTTATGGAAATAAATAAACTTTTTCATGATATTGTAATTTTATTACCAGTACCTGTAATGTTCTAATAATGTTCTAATAATGTTGTAGTGTAATGTTGTAATATAATGTAGTAGTATAATGCTGGAGTATAATGTTAAGGTCTAATTTTAGAGAATAATATTAGAGTCTAATGTTGAAATCTAATCTTAAAACAAAATGTTCTATACACATGTAATTATAATCAGTAAATCAATCAATCAATCAATCAAATTAGTTGTTGTATTAAATTGCCATGGCTATTTTATTAACAGATATCATAATTAATAGTAGATATTTGTCTGATTTGAAATTAGTCCTATAAAACTATTACTGTTAAGTATGTGGTATAAAGGTCATAAATAGAATTATTTTGTCTTTCGGCTTTTCACTGATGCCAGGTTTAATCGCAGTTAAAAGTTATTTGCATTGTTAAACTGGAAAGTTTTACACCAGATTCCATTACTTACATAACCGTCAACATAAATTGAAATATAGTGTTGTTGTGTTATTCACTTAGATCACTTTAACATAATTATATATTCTGTTTAATGTAAAAGCAATTAATTTACCATAACACATCAGTTTCCTGTTTCCTCATGTCTTCAGGTACCTCAGTAATCTTTCTTATGAGAAGAGGAAGATTCTGGAGAACTCTTTGGAGGTGATGAATGATCCGATTTACATCAGTTGAAGATTTAGACAAGGGTTAGATGGAAATTGAATCAGTTCAATACTTCAGTTTTTTCTCTCCCAAAGGCTGCGTGTTTTTCTGATTCAGATGGAGAGAACATGGATGATCTGATAAATGGTAAATGTCTACACAGTTCACTGGGTTTTTCACACTCTTTCTGAGAGCAACTGGAATTATTTTTCAGTGTGTGTGGTTTTAGGTACACGGAATCCTAAACAGTCAGAGGAGAGTCAGAGTGAAGGAGATACAACTGGTGAAAAAGCACTTTCCAAAAAGTCTTCAACATGCACTGTGTTATAATACACACACACAAACTCTTCAGAGGACCAGATCCTTCCGAGGCAGAGTATTACAGTTGTGTTCTATATAATAGCAGTGTTAAACAACTGATTAAATAGAACAAGCCAGTCTATTACTCGCAATATTTTATTACGAAGCCACACTGTTGTAACACATGCAGTATGTGGCTTGGAATTGTCTTGCTGAAATAAGCAGGGATGTAAAAGCTGTTGCTTGGATGGCAGCATATGTTGCTCCAAACCTGTATGTACCTTTCAGCATTAATGTTGCCTTTACAGATCTACAAGATATTTATGCCATGGGCACTAACACACTCCCATACCATCAGAGATGCTGATAACTATCCGGGCAGTCATTTTTCTCTTCGACTCATAAAACACAATGTCCATGATTTCCAAAAACAGTTTGAAATGTGGACTCTTCGGACCAAAGGACACTTTTCCATTTTGAATCAGTCCATCTCAAATGTGATTGGGCCCAAAGAAGCTGCCATCATTTCTGGGTGTTTTGCATAATAGAGATTTAGCTTGTACTTGTAGATAGAACGACGAACTGCGTTCACTGAGGATGGTTTTCTGATGTGTTCCTGATCCCATGTGGTAATATTTGTTACAGAATGATGTCGGTTTTTAATGCAGTGCCACCTGAGGCATCCATGGTCATGGACATTCGATGTTGGTTTTCGGCTATGCCGCTTACTTGCAGAGATTTCTCAAGATTTTCGGAACATTTTGATGATATTATGGATTGTAGATGATGAAATCCCTAAATTCCTTGCAATTGCATGTTAAGAAACGTTGTTCTTGAACTATTGTACTATTTCATCACGCAGTCGTTCAGAATATGGTGCCTCAGCCTTTCACAAATGCTCTTCTTATATCATAACTCTCACCTGTTTCCAATTCAGAATTACTTATTATTTGCAAAAATATTTATCAGTTTGAACATTACATATAGTGTATCAATTAATCATGTCAAAGCTAAAGTCAGCTTTATTTTCAATTCTTTCACATGTACAAAACATACAAAGAAATCGAAATTAGGTTTCTCACCCTCTCCCAGGGATGACAAGATGAGACATTCTGACAACACATATCCTAACCTTAACTAACATGAAGTGACATTTAAAAAAGAAAGTACAATATTTTAACTAAAATATGAATACTCTAATAAGACATTGGCATAGGCGGTGTAATAAATGTGTCTGATATAAATTATGGGTTGAAAAATGAGTTGAAACGGATTTGCAAATAAATGTATTCTGTTTTTATTTATGTTTTATAAAATGTCCCAATTTCATTGGAACTGGGGTTGGATGTAGATGTAGTATTTCTTTGCCTGTAATGAGTTTTTTTGCCATTTTAAATTATTTGAGATCAAATTGCAAAAAAAAGCTGAGCAGCAAATTCTATTCTGCACTTCTCTCACCTTTCTTCACAGAAGTAATAACCTCACTATTTGTACTCCACACGTGTTAATTCATTTGAATAGGCACAGTTTTCCATGAAAGTTGATTCTGGTGGTTGCTCATTAGGCTGCTACACCTAGTCACGAAACTTTTCCCATGTTCTGTGATCTTTTCTGGCAAAATCAGCAATTAAACACATTAGAGATGTCTATTATTTTAATCACAACTGTGTATATATAATTCCGTGTAATTTCCGAGAATCCAGGGGTAATTAAAATCTAATATTGATTTTTTTTTTTACATATTTTCATTTTTATGAAATGTCTGTGTGTATTGGTGCGTCTACATCATGAACACAAACACACACCTGAGAAGGTCTGTTTAAAGATAAACACTGAAAGTTTTATATAGTTGTATAATTGCAACAGTGGAACACACTTTGGCTTGATTAATGCAGAAATTTTGATTTGAGTAATTGCAAAACTATTGATGTACCTAAACTCAAACATGGCACCATTTTGCCCTTTAAGACTTTATAGGCATCGTCTGATCACTGTATTAAAAAAAGGGAGGTGATGAATGTGAGGAAACAAAATGAATCATTTTTAATATACATTTTGTTATAGATACTTCTTTTGATAAAGAATAAATTCATGCGTCAGTACGGAATGATTTTATATTTTACAAAAATATAATAATGAATGTGGCAGCTGTGTTAGTGCTTTCACCTTAAAACAAGAAGGACCTGGGTTTGATCCCCGGGTGGGATGACCTGGGAAATTTCTGTGTGGAGTTTGCATGTTCTTCCTGTTCTCCCTGTGTTCACACAGGTTTTCTCCAGGTGCTCCAGTTTCCTCCCGCATTCCAAATACATGCTAGGTTAATTAAAGTCTCCAAATTGGCCCTTAGTGTGTGACCGTGTCTGTTCCCTTCAATGGACTGGTGCCCTGTCTAGGTTTGTTTCTGCCCGATTCACCTGTCAGATTCACCAGAATATTTGGCAGATATTTTACTTATGTTAAAATAGATCTAGCATTTAACAGTGTTTAATTTTGAAGACATTTTGATATGTTTGTTAATCACTCTCATCTGTTGCTATCTTATTCTGTATTAAAACACACTGCAAAGAAAGTCTTTGTTATAGTGTTTAAAATTTCTTGATACTGACCCTTAACTCTGTTTGTTCTTGTTTAGCCAAACTCAGTCTATGTGGTGTTCACCTGATCTTGTCTGTCATTTGGAACTGTATGGATCAGGTATTAGATTTGTTCACTGTGATTTTTATATTTATTAAACTGTTCAGCACTGTCATCCTCTGTACTATATCTCTGGAAATGTATAACATCAATATATTCCTCTGCAATAATTTCCATGTAATGTGTAGTTTCTCAAATAACACAGCCACAAGCCTTGTTTTATTGGCTAACTTGTTACATTTTGTAAAAAAGACAGAGCAAAAAAAAGAGTGAGGTCATACTTTTATAATTGGAAACACATTGATGTGTCGACCCATGCCTGGTGCAGCATCTTTGCTTTGTTTGCTTGGTAGTTGTCACTCGGATCAACCGCACATGACTGGCTGCTGTGTGACCTTCTGCTGAATGATTGTTTCTCCACTCTTGATATGCCAGTGCCCACAAATTAGGGTATTTTATTAGTGGTCATATGTTACTTAATTCAATGCTGATTCAACGTGGTGCCCTATCATTTCTATGTGCATTATATAGTTATTTGCATTAACTGTAATAAAGAAACCAAGGTATATACAGTATAATAGAACAGCATAAAAAAATATTAGTTTGGTGTATCACCCTGAGATTTTCAGTAGACCCCCATGTGGCCACCCTTATAAAAATTGGGGGTGGAGGACACATCTGTTGATAGACATTTATCCACAATGGAGAGTATGATAAGGTTATTAATATGATGAACACTACTGATTGAGAAAATGGTTGTATTCATTAAGCATTTTTTGTGTACACGAATACACAACACACCATGCACACACACACACACATCATGTTTCCTTGTTCAAGTCGCACTGTACAGTGTTTAATCTGAAGATGATTTTTTTTTGCACATGAGATAAACACACACTATAAACAGTGCTAAAGCTCCTACAGCCGTCAGTCCCAGACCAAGCGTCAAATGTGGAAAACAGAGCTCTCTGTCTGCCATAGGCTGTTCATCTGAAGAAACACACAACACTTAATCAAACAGTCATTCATTTCCCACAATGCCTTTCTGGACAATAATCCCACATAGACATACCTTGTACAGAGACATTGTAGATTAGAAATTCTTCCTGACTCTTGGTGCTCTGGATAGTATAAACTCCACTATCAGTCAGATTTACATTCCTCAGTTTGAGGACTGCTGATATCTTTTGTGTGTATGCATCGATACACACTAGTGAAACTTTCTCAACTGTACAGATGTCTTCAGCAGCTGTATCATCAGCTAAAACCATGCTGTGTCCATAAATCACACTGACCGGCTCTGTTAGGGGTAAATCCATCAGTAGATCTTCACCAGGTTTGATCTTAACTAAAGAGAGCTTAGCTAAGGATAAATAAAAAAAACATTCAGAACTTGATCCTTCACATGTACTAGAAATCATGAATGACCTAAACATCTTACGCTCAATGACCACGCTGTAATCCAAGATGTCCATGTCCTCACATGTACATGTGTACAAGCCTCTCATACTGTAATCATCTGAAGTAATGCTGAGAGAGAAATTTCCCTTTAGATAATTCGAATGAGAAATCTCATATCCTTTATCTGACCAGCAGGACCTCTGATTACACCACCCCACCACACCTCGATCCAGCAACGTCCATTTACCCAAACCGGGACAACTCACATTGCAGAATAATGAGACAGACTCATGAAGTTTCACTTTCACACGATCAACCAGAGGTTCTAGGGGTTAGAAAAAGAAGTTTATAATTTATGTCAGGTCAAAATATTGTAAAGACTTTATATTTTTATTATTTTGATGAGATCTTAAAACTAATTTTACATAAATTCATTATTGCAGCTGTGATTTAAAAATAACATTAACTTACAACATACAAAAGCAAGTTTAACCAATAATTATTGATTAAGTCAATATTAAGGGTTAAAATTTAATTGTACATAAAAAAAAAATTCAGAAACTGGAATAAAAACACTTGAAAAACAGCAGCAATTGGATACATTGGATACAAGATACATCTCAAAGAAAGACAGCAATATGATGTTCTTAAATAAGGTGGCAAGTCATAAAATTGAGATTAGGTATGAAGTAAAGAATTCATACTGGGCGTGGCCGTCATGTCTAGCTGCTGCAGAAGTAAGCTAGCTCTGATTATGACACAATGTGAATATGTTCACATGTTGGACAGCAATGTAGAAAATATTTAAAAACGTTCTGTTACCAACTCAGCTTTGCCCAGTCGCTCCAACGTGGCTCCAACATTTGACACCCAACAGACAACCAACTTGTTTCATGTCCAGTTCGCAAAGTATCACACTGTCAGCGCTGGTGCACGGCCAGTATCATAATAACATACTGTATATGTTCAATTTTCTTTCTCTAATTCAATACCCAATCAACATGGCTTCTTCTAACTTTTCATATACCCATCCACTTTTGGGCTTCCAATTTCTAGTATTTAAATATGATTTCTGCTTAGAGCTTGTGAGGTATCTCACCAGCAGTGCTGTTACCGAGCCAGTATCATAGTAATATTTGATTTTTTATTACTAAACAAGAAGGCCATTCCCAGCACATCTCCTCATTCTCCACTTTCTATTATGTTGTATATACTGTATATTTACTCATATGTCTTCACTTTGTGTGTTCTGTTTGAAATATTTTGCCAAGTGTCAAGTCCACGGCCACTGAAGGGCACCAAGGAACTACCAGATCACAGAGAACCAAAGTACTGAAGAGCCTCAATCTCAGTAATGAACCCCCAACCTGAAGCTAATTACCTAAGAGAGCCAGATGAGGCAGAGGCTTAAAAAGGCATTTTAGTTTGGCGATCCTTGCAGATCAACAATATGCTTGTGTTCTCTTGCTGTTTGTTATTATGCATCTTGCCCTAGTGTGAATTTCTGTTCATTTTGTGTTGGATTACTCGGAATGCTTATTTTGGATTTTGTCGACTAACTCTTATTTTCTGTTTCATGTTTCTGCAGACTGTTTGCGGCCAGAGTGTCGGCGAGACAAGTTCTGTTTGTCTCTACAAAAAAAGTCTTATTTTGAGTTTTGAATTGTTTTAGGTGTGCAACAAAAAATACTGCTATTGATTCCAGTCCTTGTGTGTGAATCATTACAGCTGATATCACACCAGAAGTAGTAACATATTATATGTTTGATTCATTTTTGCATGAATATCCTTCTGAAATTCTGAACTAATTAGTATTTTAGATTGTTATTGAGATTATATTTCCATCATTAAACATGCATTTGCATCTTTCCCCTGTGTGACCAGGGTCATTACATTACATCATGCTTACCTTTAACAGTCACAAAGTAATTCAGATTGATTTCATTATTCTTCTTGTCCCAGACAGTGTAAACTCCACATTCAGACATAGTGATTTTTTTCAGGATTAGTTTGGAGTGAGTTAGTGATACTCGGGTCTTATATCCAGATTTACACTCTAGTACTTCTTTATCCACTGTACATATCACTTCGCCATACTGATCAGGTGAGTCTTTACTCCGGTATGTCACCACAGTCGGGCCGGACATGTGCAGATTCAGAACAAGATTTTTACCAATCTGTAGGTTTATAAATAATGTTCTGGCTGTAAAATAAATAAAATATTATAAAACTCAAAATCTCATCAAATCCTTCCACAGAAATCACTAACAACTAGAAGTTGTGTAAAGAAAACACTAACAAATATAGACACTTACGTTCAATGCTGAGCCGCACAATGTTGATGATTTCATCTCCATCACATAAACAAGTGTAAGTGTTTCTCTTAGTGTAATCAGCTATATTGATGATCAGAGAGAGATTGTTCTTCATGTATTGGTCATGAGAAATATAAAATCCATCTGTCAGGCTGCAGGAGGTCTGATCACACCGAGCCACGACTGTCTGTGGGTCATCAGTCACCATCCATTTAAAGGAACCAGAACAGTTCAGTTCACATGGAAGAAGAGCCGACTGATTCAGTTTCACCATTACAGATGTCAGAGACAGTGTAGGAACTGAAACACAATAATAAACCCTTTATATTACATCCAAATTCAGGATTTTGATGAAAGAAGATATAACAATTGAAAGCATAATTCCATGAGTTGAGGTCAAGATGCATCCACAAACAATCATGATTTGATTTCCATTAGATTAGTTGATCAGGACATGTGATTTTACTAGTCCTCAGTCATTCAATTGAATTGAGCTAGTTGTAAACGTCTCCAACCTTATAAGTAGTGTCAGAACACGCACATTACGGGATCCATCACCAGGTGGCATCAGCCTTCCGTCCTCATAGAACGGCTTCTGAAACAATCCCCCTTTCTCACAATTGCATAAATACTATACAGTCTTTCACACCTGAATATTGTTTGCAGCACACAT
Organism: Xyliphius kryptos; assembly: GCA_025769995.1. NCBI lineage: Eukaryota > Metazoa > Chordata > Actinopteri > Siluriformes > Aspredinidae > Xyliphius > Xyliphius kryptos. The sequence goes on along the minus strand of JAOUQT010108853.1, from coordinate 17,684 downwards.
TATGTTTTGTATTTAAGTTTTTTTTGTTCTTTCAGTTCATCATAATGCATCAGCCATGATGCTCAATATATAAAGTCATTGTTTCTCTGAGTTTGCGTACATGTTTTCGACCTGTTTGAAAGTGTGTTCGACGTTTTGCCATTGCACTGTCTATGTTGTTTACTGATCACCTGACTGTTGCACATTCTTTTACTTTGCCTTTTCAGTTAGTATATGGATCTACTTGCTTAAATAAACTGCTGTTGCTTCCTAACTAACTTGTGAGAGAAGTCATTACATATGACACACTTGCACAATGACAGAAACCAGTACTGTTGCATAATATTAGAACTAACTATATTAATTGGCTATTTACAGCCAGCTGATACAGAAGAGGTCTATAAGAACCAGAATCACTAAACAACCAGAGATCATGTGACTTGGAACTGAGTCAGAGCAAGGTGTTGGGTCAGAAACTGAAACAAGAAAAACAGGTCAAAATACCAAAGTAGTGGTAATGCCATAGACGTCTGCAATAAACCATGGTAACAGGAATGTGATACTTTGCAAGGAAGCTGTGCTATAATAAGTGAATGAGAGTGAGGGTACAATTTTAATTCTAATATTATACTTACTGGTGTTGAATGTGAGGGTGATTAGGAACAGGGCACAGTGATAAAGACACTGAGAGGACTTCATGACTGCAGAAACACATAAAAGTTGAAGGTACCTTACCTTTATACTGAAAGCAGAAATTATTTAATCGGACGCAATGTCATAGTCGGACAATTTCGTCTCTTAAGTACATATTATTAGTACAGGGTTATATTTATCATGACTAAAAATAATTTCTGTCTACAAAGCTAACATTCTGGCAGCACAGTTCTGCGCAGTTGATAGAGCTGTATCCTCAGAGCAAGAACATTCCGGGTCGGCCCTGGGTGGGGTGGAGTTTGCATGTTTCCCCCATGTTCGTGCAGGTTTACTCTGGGTACTCTGGTTTCCTCCCGCATTCCAATAGGCATGCATGATTGGTGTATCTAAATTGCCCATTAGCGTGTGAATGTGTGTTTGATTGTCTGTGTGTGTGCCCTTTGATGGACTGGCGCCCTGTCTAGGGCTGTTCCTGCTCTCGTGCCCATAGTTGCTGAGTGGGCACTGGCTTCCCCATAATCCTAAAAAACTAGGATTAAGTGGGTATAGAAAATGAATGACTGAATGAAGGTTATTCTTATTGTTGTGATGTTGAGACTCAAGCACCTTCAAACATCTATACATGAAGACTAAGATCAAAGAGAGATGTTGGATTTTTATAATAAAATCCTTCAGTAAGCACCAGCCACCACTAATTGAACGTGTGTTTAGTTAGTATACTGTATTGTATATAACTATAATATTTATATATTTTTTTAAATTATTGTATGAAATTCTGTTGTTTTTCCTTCTTGGTGTAAGTTCATTTAATCTTCAGTGAGTACTATAACGTCCTGTTTTTTTATCCCCTGCAGTTAGAATCTGTTCATCCACACATGCAAACAAACACACACACACACACACACACATACACAATTTATCTGGCCACATAAACAAAATTAACAAACTCCAATAAAAAATATTAGGTGAAGTGACAGAGCTACCTATTGCAACACTGTGCTTCTCCAAAAATCTTTATTTATTATTTTTATTTCCTATTTTGCAGGAAAGTTATGTATAGTGTTATTTGGTAAGCCACATCTAGAGTTGTTTCTGCCCTTGCACCCAGAGTTGCCAGGTGGGCCCCAGCTGACCTGTGACCCCATGTGTATTAAGTGGAATATAATGAAAAAATGAATGTTATTTGTTAAAATACTGTGACATTTTTTTAATTCAGAGGTAAAACTTACGTCTAAATATACACACATTTTTAACACCTATATTCTGGCTGAAACCAGTCAGAGATCTTCTGTACTTTAGTTATTCATTTTATATCTTTATCAAGCAGTACATAATTATTCTTGAATCTCAGAGAAATATTAATTAAAGAGATATTTACAGCGTTAACACTTTTTTTTTTACTGTTTGTTCATGAATTACATTTAGAACGTGTTTCGCTCAAAGAAATATTTAAGACAAATTTTAGAGCTTAAGGTACTGATGGGATTCACATTCTTATCAAGTCGAGACTCGATCATTCTGTCCACGTGTATACACACGCAATGCTGTCTATCAAATATCAACCCAGTACACTCGGTACACACTGTACAATTAGTATTGTACAATCTAAACTAAAAATTAAATACCATAAAGATATTTCATATATATTACACTTGATGTATTAACACCTATTTAAAAATGTGGTCTAATATGATTGGCTTGTATTGTTTATGTTGAAAATATCATGTTTGGAAAAAAATGCCTTGTTGGATTGCTTTTCCTTTTACTTCTCTACTTGTGTCTGTGCAACTGGAGGCCCAGTCTTCCGTCAGGATAAATAAAGCATCAGTCTATCTATTAAAAACATAAAACCGACTCATTTAATACAGAAGTCAAGAAATAAACTGATCTTATAATAAATAAAACACACAGAATGCTTAAAATCTTTGGCACCTCTTTGTATAAATAGAACTTAGTGACTTTATGATCTATATAAACATTTTATATCAGAAGCATACAGTATCTTAAAACACATGACTGTATGAATAATTGTTTATGTGTGAACACAGACAAGTCTAATTTTACACTAAAATTAAAAAAGAAAATGCAGTGTGTAAACACAAATGGATGTTTTATTATCAAATAAGCAATGTAATAATTGTCATTAGTTCAGTATCAATTCAGTATCAATACAGTATGTACTCATATAAATATGAAATTATGTGATTTCTTTTCAGATTTTCACTCTCCTCTGTTATTTCCATAAGTACAGATATTAATAAATAAAGACATAAACACACTGCAGGGCTGTTACTGTAAAATATTAATGTAATATGATTTATACTAAATATTATTAATATTGAAATAACCTCACCACATGAAGTTCAAACGTCTGCAGTTTTTTTGTCCTTTTTTGTCTAATGAAGGGGAATCTTTCAGTTGATGATTTCTGAATTTTTATCCCCTGCAGCCAGACTCCACCCCTCTCAGAAGTATAGAAACACACACACACACACAGATGTTTGTATAACTATAATTGTGAGCAATTTTCATTTACATAACTTCTTGTGCAGCTAACTATTCCCATCATTAACTTTCTCCACAGTAATGGCACTTTTAACAACAAAGTCAAAATATCAAATACATACAGTACATTTCTATTCTATTCCAAAATATTTAAACCTTACAATGATATAAAAACACCTAAATGCTGGAAGAAACTTGTTTTCATCCACATTTTTTAAAACTACATCACTAATAAATGATGTCATAACAATAAATTACTTAAATCTCTGTGTTTGTTCTGTACCATGAGAATGTGTGATTTTTTTATATTTATTAGCTTCTGGAGGAAGGGCGGCATGCCGAAGCAGTGGGTAGTGCTATCGCCTCACAGAAAGAAGGACCTTGTCCCACCCAGGAAGCAAACCTCTGGAGAGAGAATAAGAAGAGGTTGATGGAGAAAAGACTTTTTATAGCTGCTATAAACAGCAAGGTCTGATAAATTGATACAAACTAGGATGTGCCATTCTGTAATAATTAAAACTGGCTCTGATTGGTCAGGCTGTGATATTAGATGTTAGGTAATCACTGGGCCAGATGGTGGAAAGAAAAATGATATTATCGGAAAGTGTTTTACCACCCAGATATTCTGCTACAGCCGTGAGTTACATAAGATCTTTTATTTCGTAATTAACTACTCTTTCAGCTTTTCACCTTCTGCACCTGACTAGACCAGTCACACCCCTGACTACACCAGTCACAACATTAACTACACCAGCTAATCCCCATACACCAGCCACAACCCTGACTACACCATCCACTCCACATACACCAGCCACAAACCTGACTACACCAGCTAATCTGCAAACACTATCTACAACCTTCACACCACCAGATACAATATTAACTACACTAGACATGCCCCTGACCATACCAGCCACTCCCCTGAGTACACTAGTCACAAACCTAACTACACCAACCATGACCTGATTACACAGGCCACTCCACATACATGAACCACAACCTGACAACATAAGCAATGACCTTGATTACACCAGCCACGACCCTGACTACACCAGCCATTCCCTCGACTACGTCAGCCACAACCCTGACTACACATCCATGACCCAGACTACGTTATTCATAACACTGACTACACATCCATGACCCGGACTACACTAGTCTCTCCTGTGACTACACCCGCCACAACCCTGACTAAACCAGTCATGACCCTGACTACACTAGCCACAACACTGACTACACCAGCTATGACCTTGACTACATCATAGATCTGACTACACAAACCATAACAATGACTACACCAGTCATAACCTTGACTACACCAGCCAATCTCCCGACTACACAAATCAGTCCCCTGATTACACCAGTCACAACCATGACCATGACCCATACACCATGATCCTGACTACAAGAGCCATGACCCTGACAACACCAGTCACTTCGCTGACTACACCATCCATCAGCCACTACCTGTTATCTGACAGATGTTGCATATTAAAATGTTTATTTATTTCTATTTCCTGCTTATTTATAAATATAAAAATGACAGAATGATTACTCGACGCTCTTTTACTGCAAAATGTGTGCTGCTTGTACAATAAATATGGAAATATTACAGTTGTTCTTTGGCTCTGAGAGAACAAACATTACTTATTAAAGATATATTAATTTATTAAAATTATACATCATCATTCTTTATGAATAATTCAAAAATTATTTTAACATCAGTAGCAAAGTAAACAACAAAATAAACTAAATTCCTCCATTCACCTTACAACTCGTTTTTTAAAACTGACTCTACATGAAGATTTCCTGATCAGGACTTTTATTGTTATAATGCCTGTAAATTATTCTGCATACAAAATGGCCGCGTTTATGCATCTGCAGACCCTATAACCTGATCTGATTGGTCAGTTAATGTCTCTGAGTGTTTGCTTGGAGCATTTTGTTATTTGGAGTTCTTTTATTGGCTGATTTTCAATCGCTGCTGTCATCTCCGACCACCATGCTGCTGAACATCTTCTGTTGCTCCTGTTTAAATGAGTCTTTCACCTTGGCTCTCTTAAGTCCACCATCCCTACACATACACAAACACACAGTTACAGTACAAACGTCACCACATAAAAAGTTGATTTATTACATACAAATAAATTGACAAACCAGGACAGGTCCACCAGTCCTCCTTGTCTCGCAATCAAAGACTTGACTCTGTTAGCAAACTGCACTGCATCTTCTCCTTCCTGTCCACACAGAGAATAATTCATTAGTGCCATGAGCACCGTGGTTGTCCTAGTAAAGCAACTGATTTGTCAGGATTTCTGATTCAGTCAATTTACTAGCTTTAAAAAACTTATCTAAGGATTATTGCTAAATATTGTATATTCCCTCATCCCCTCACCTGTTGGATCATAGGTGGAAGGTACCAGACATTACAGACAATGGCCCAGCTCGTCATCATCATAAGAAGGTAATTCACCATGCTGTACTTCGCACTGTTCCAGAATGCATCGCCAAAGCGAGGGTCGTACTGCACGCATGCACACACATACGTACTCACACACATTGCAACACTGTTCGAATTTATTGCAGAATGATCCTGATTGACTGTTAAGTTGTGTAAATTTATTGTTAGTAACGGAGACGGCGTATATCATTTTATAGTTTTATAGCTATTTTTTACCTTGATAGCGACAGGATAGATGGTGCCTCCGATTTCAAAACTCCCCTTTTTAAACATCATGACCGACGTGTTATTAATGCAGGTTCCTGTGTACAGACAGAAAACAACCTCCAACATTAAAATATCTCCATATTTCAGTTTGCATTATATTACACTTGTGGCGGGTAAAGAATCTGTTAGTGTTGTTTATGCTTCCTATATCCACTAAATAGGTGTTTTTTTAACTAAACCATTACACATTTGTATATCTGAAAACTGGGCCACAAACAGGTCTTTACTGACCAGAAAAAAATGATTGACCCAGTCTTTTTTTACCTCTTACCTTCAGGGAAAATAAGTATGGGAAGTTTGTTCTTGTCATTCACATGATCTGTCAGTCTGTGGAGAATCAAACACACACATACACACAGTGAAAAGCAAACCACTTGTAGATAAACAAACTGGCAATGACCTATACTTCAGAATTAAGAATAATTATTATAATAGAAGAGAATTTATGCAGCAGACACTAACTGCCCACTTGATTAGCTACACCGGTTCAATTGCTTGTTAACAAAATATCTAATCAGCCAATCACATAGCCACACAATTCCTTTAGGCATGTAGAGATAGTCAAGACAACTTGCTGAAGTGCAACTCAAGCAGCAGAATGGGGAAGAAAGAATTTAACTGATTTTGAATGAGGCATGGTTGTTGGTGCCCGAAAAGCTGGTTTTAGTATTTCAGAAAATGCTGATTTACTAGGCATTTTACACATAAACATTTAGAGTGATTACAGAGAATGTGTGAATGAAAAAGCCTTGTTGTGAGAGGTCAGAGAAGAATGTGCAGACTGGTTCGAGATGATAGAAAAGCAACAGTAAGTCAAATAACCACTTGTTACAAACAAGAAATGCAGTAAGTTGAGAGTATGCCACAAAAAGGCAATTCTCAAGGCAAATGGGGATCAAAGAATTTACTAGCAAGGTGTACCTAATAAAGTGGCTGGTGAGTGTATGTGTTTATGTCATAACAGTGTTTTTCAACCTCTTTGTCACCAGGTGGCGATCTTTTATCTCCGATCTTTCAAACCAGATGTGTGGACAGGCTCGAACCATCGCCCGCTGAACTACGCCCATCAAACCACCATGGACCTGCCCCACCTGTCCATCAAAACAAAACAACAACAAACAATGGAAACTTTCCGCAAGACAGATAGCCGTTCCTAATGCAACCATTTATCCAGGCTTGGGACCAGACAATTTATCGTCTTCAAGTCTCCCAGCATGCATGTCTTTGGACTATGGGAGTAAACCAGAGCACGTGGAGAAAAGCCACATGCACAAGCATGTTAAGTTTAAATTGAGCAATCTCTTCAATATAAGCGAGAGTGATACACTGCAGAAATACACCGTGATTAGGTGCAATCGATCTGATGTCTGAATTGTCTTAATTGTGAAGTATATAGTAATTCCAGACTGCCAAAGCGGGTCGGAAACTGACACACACATCCTATTTCTTAAAGGGACATTATCTAAAGCATAAAGTAACATATAAAAAAATAGACAACAAACCAGAAAGAAATGGCAAAATTTGGGGACAATATTTTTGAAGTTCAAAATGCATGAATGTTCATCCCAGCAAATAGGTTTTTTTAGGGCACTATCAAAAGGTATTTATTATAAAACAAACATGCTGGAGATTTGCCTTTTTAAGTGTTTCCTCTCAGTATTTCTGGTCACAAAGCCACAACTCACCATAGCGTATCCTCCATCATTGGCCAGAATAACCACGTCGATGGGAGACGTGTGGTTGGCTACACAGATTCCTCCTTTCTTCGGTTTGTTCTCTCTGAAACAGCATTAAATAGCTTCCATTAACCTGAAATCTACAATAATTGTGTTCTGTTACATTTAGGTGTGTTACTAAACACTGAACTCAGGACACAGCTACAACAGACACACCCGTATTATTATAATGTTAGTGGGTAGTTGTCATGTAGTTGTTGTATTGTTGCTGATTTTGCCAGTTTGTTGAGTATGTGCTGTATAGTTATTAAGCAGCTGTGGTATTGTATTGTTGTGTTATTATTATTTACACAATGCTATTGTGTAATTGGGCTATATTGCCTAGGTCTTGTATAATGTAGGTCGTAGGGTGTTTTTAGTTGTGTAATGTCTGTGCGTTAATGATGAATACCAATTATGTTAAAGTGTTCTATACTTCTGTAGTCTGTGTAGTTGTTCCATACCTGTTGTAAGTTGTTGTGCATTGCATGTAGTTGTTGGGAACCCTCTTGTGTAGCTGTGTAGTGTCTGTGGGTAAATGTTGCATACCATTGTGGTTGTGTGTGTAGTTGTGTACTGAGTGTAGCTGTTATGTACTTGTTGTTGTAGTGTATTTTGTAGTTGTGTAATAGTGTGTAGTTTTTCTGAGTGTGTTGCTGTAGTGTGTTTAGTAGTTGTGTAGTGCCTGTGTGTAGTCGTTGTGTTCTACTAGTCTATTTTGTTGTTGTGTAGTGTCTGTTTGTAGATGTTTTGTGCCTGTTGTAATAGTGTTTCAAGTTGTGTAGTTTCTTATGTTGCTTACCTGTTGTTGTAATGTGTTTTGTAGTTGTGTTTTGTCTGTGTCTAGTTGTTGTTAACCTGGTGTGGTAGTGTGTTTTGTAGTTGTGCAGTTTCTGTTTGTATGTTTTGTGTACATGTTGTATTAGTGTGTTGTATTCTGTGTGTAATTCTTGTGTACCTGTTGTGGTAGGGTGTTTTTAGTTGTTTTGTGTCTGTGTCATTGTTGAACATGTAGTTGTTGTGTACCTTTTATGCTAATGTGTTTTGTATTTGTGCAGTTTCTGCATGTAGTTGTTGTGTACCTATTGTAGGGTGTTTCTAGCTGTTGTAATAGTGTGGTTTGTAGTTGTGTATTGTGTGCAGCTGCTGTGTACCTATTGTTAGTGTGTATTAGTTGTGTAGTTTGTGTAGTTATTGTGTACCTGTTGTGGTAGTGGATGGTGGCTGAAAGACCTCGAGCACAGATACGGTAACAAATGACATGTACAAGTTCGCTGAGCCAATCTTTTATCCTGAAAACCACACACACACACACAAATAGACATACATGGAAATGCATAGGAAATTAAAATAAGCATTTATTTGAATCAGACCGCACTTTTTGTAACACTTCTTCTTACAGAGATTAGACATATAACCAAATATAGTACCTCAGTTTATGATTGATCTTGATTATGAATAGCTCACAATGCTGGAATTTGACTCTGTATGATAAAGGTCTGATCTGTCATTATTTTACAATGTGTTAAAACTGTGCAAAGTCGCTGAAGCGTCTGTGGTACAACTGAAATTCTATACATGGTTAGGAATTGTTCATGTTATGAGTTATTACACATTTATATTTTACACAGAATTATATTTCTCCATCAAAACCTTAAATATCCAAAATTAACACAAACCAATTTACATGCTAAAACTTTACTCAGCTAAACTCAGCTAGACCATAAATATTTACACAGTCCAAATTATGCTCAACACATCTTTACATCATCAAACCCTAAACTATAAAATGTTTACCAGCATACTAAGACTTTAATCAATGAAATTTTACAACAACAAACATTAAGCTATCAACATTTACACCAGTGTCACCATGGCACAGTGAATAGCGCTGTCGCCTCACTGTGTGGGACTAACTATCAAATTTCTGTTTGAATGTTCCCCGTGTTCGCGTGGAGTTTCCTCTGGGTGCACTGGTTTCCCCCGCACAGTCCAAAGACATGCATGCCCTGTTAATCCATGTATCTAAAGTGGCCTGTGCTGTGTGTGCCCTATGATGGAGTGGCGCACTGTATAGGGTTTTTCCTGCCCTTGCTCCTAGATTTGTTGTGTGTATTAAGTCGAAATACTGATAGACACGAAAATACTAAGAATTGACTTCAATATACTAAACACCATTAAACTTTACCCTATCAACTCCTTACCCTTTACATTTTATGACAAAACACAATGATTATGCACAGCTTTATACCCATCTCAGTTTCAGATTTACACAACAAACCTTTGGTCAAAAAAACAATATGTTAGCAAACTTTGCATGCTCACATTTTTTACAAACAACATATTCACAATCAAACTTTTTATAGTTGATCTTTACAAAATTAAAATACCATAATAAGCTACTAACTTTTAGCAATAATTACCTGCTGTTTGGGAGAAATCCAACAATTGTGGTGCCGATGACCAACCAGCTGAGACCGATAAACACCAAAATGATCCTGTATACCAATAAACATCCACCTAACTTTTAGTTCTACCTCCTTTAATAAAAGTAAAATAGAGTACATTAAACGTAAGGTTGGTACACTTTTTGTGTGTGATATGTATTATCTGCTCTGTGTGTGTGTTTGATGGACCTGAGAGGCAGTAGAATGCCATATCGGATGATGACCCCGACCCCCCATACAACGGTGAGCCGTACTGAGATGTACTGGAAGTTGTTGTTTGTTCTGGTCAGCAGGTTCCAGGACACAAGTTCCTCAGAGCTGAACCGTTGAGTCACCTCGTCCTCCACAATGCTCTCGATGCCCTTCTTACTAAAGTAGAAGACATCACTGAAGGCAAAGGCCCCGCCCACTCCAGACCTCGACTTACTGCGTCGCAGCTCCCCAATCTCTGTCTCCAATGACGACTGGTCTCGCTTAATCAGACCTGAATAGAAAGTAAAAACTATTTAACACTATTTATAAAAATAAAATAAAAAAATAAAAAATAACTTTTTTTTCAATAACACTTTTATTTAACTGATACATGTATAAAGAAACTTTTTGTGTGTTTTATCAAATAAACCTAACTGTATTTTGAAAAAGAAACCAATATAATTTGAAACCTGTAAAACGCTCGAAAATGAGTTGGGACCGAGGCATTCATATTAATTCTATTTCTATTCCACACAGGGTCCTGGGCCAGACAATGCTAATCCATCATAGGGCGCAGCACATCGTCGGGTCACTTTAAAGACACTAATTAACCTAGCATGCATGTCTTTGGAAGGCGGGATGAAATCAAAGCACCTGGAGAAAACCAGTGCGAACAAGGGGATAGCAGGCAAACTCCACACAGAAATTTCCAGAGTCTTCCCACTTCGGGATAGAACGGCTCCTTCTTGCTGTGAGGAGTTAGCACTGCCCACTGCTCCACTGTGCCACCAGGCCAAAGCAAAACAAGACAATTAGCATTTAAACTGGTAACAGATGAGGTCATCAGATGCGTCTTTACAAGGATTTTGTGTGCTGTAATGTATGCCGATCAGATCATAACACACCTTACTGCAGACACACACACATACTGTACTAGAGGGAATTTGACCCTTTTTTATCAGTATTATCCTTTGTCTTAAAGATAATTAATCAGTAATCTATTGTTAAACCAGACATTGGAGAGCACAAGCTAGTGTATTTCTAGGGCTGGTCCTAAGTCCGGGTAAATGGTGAGGGTTGCTTCAGGAAGGGCATCCAGTGTAAAACATTTGCCAAATCAGTGATGCAAGTTCTTTAGTGATAATTGACTTGCTGTGTTGACCCCTGATGAAGGGAGAGGCCGAAAGAAGAGGAATCAGTAATCTACTGTGTGTTTGTGTTCACCATATGATGAAGATTCTTTTAGCATTTCCTCCTCTCTTTTGCTATTCTGAATATTCAGTGTTGCCCACTGCAACACACAAGAGAGATCAGATACTTTTAATAACAATTAAACACAGTGTTTGCATTTGCATGTGTGTGTGCATGTATGTGTGTGTGTTAATACCTCCAGTGTTTTGATGAGGAGCTTCATGTAGGTCTCTGTGATTCCAAGTGAGAACCCAAACATAGCGGGAATCATGAGGAGGAGCAGTAGCGCCAAGAAGAAGAACTGCAGTGCAGGAACCACCACTGTATACACACACTCCATACCTCTATACTACAGCTACACTACACCTATACTACACCTAATATAACATACAGACACACACCTTTATGCCATACTGATAACACACCTCACTGATACAACAAACACACTGATACCACCAATTACTTTTTCTCAACACAAATAAGTATATGCACACAGTTCTGACCTAGTTCAGCTCTGCATAAACACACACCAACACACACACACACACACACACACAGGGAAATACAAAGAGGAAAAAGACCATTCAATGCTTCAAGTCTTTTTCACTATTATATTATTACATTTTTCACTATTACATGCTGATTAATTCTGCATGGTGATTGGTCGATTAATTCTCTATAACAGCAGCACTGACAGTATCGCAGCTATATATTTATCCAATCATTATAATCAAGTTATGGGTTCTATTGATAAAATGCTACAATGCAACAATCTTCATCTTCAACAATAAACAGATAAAAACTACAGCGTGAAATTAATTCTTCAATAAATAACTGCTTATAATTAGCGATAGATTACTATAGTGTAAAAAGAATAAAGCACTGAGAGACACACACTCGTGCAAACGCACAGCTTGTTGTATGCTTTCATGTGGCTGCTTGTGTGATAATGTTGCATGTGTGTTAAATATAGATGTGCACCTGACACACTATGTACCTCTCTCTTTCACACACACACACACATGTAAGGACGAGTAAACTGCTCATATACATTAAAATTCTGAATAGCTGAAGTGATGCAAAGGAATATCTTTGTGTGTGTGTGTGTTGTCATAAGAAAGGTTTTGCACTCTGACCCCACACCAACCTTAAACCTCAACCTTTGTATCTTTTCCATGAGTAGTATGTGTGTGTGTGTGTGTGTGTAGGGGGTTATGAATTAACTTAACAGTAATTCATAATATTAATACTTTCAATAACACTTTAGTATGTAAATAATGCAAACACACCTAAACATACCCATTCAGGAAGATTTTATCAACAAGAATAAATATCTCTTACACACACAAACACGCACACACACACACACACACTTACCTTATTCTATTCGCTGACTGAATTAAAGACATTTAAAAAAAATCAGATAGCTTTTCTCTTTCTTTCTCTCTCTCTCTCTCTATCTCTCTCTCTCTCTCTGTCTGTCTGTCTGTCTGTGTATGTGGGTGTGTATATGTGGGTGTGTGTGTGTGTAAAGTTCACCTGAACGTGTCGGATCACCCAACCCCATTGCTGTTAAAGTTGTGAAAGAAGACATGATGAGACACGACCTGGAGAACAGAGTCCAGTGCGGAAGTGAATGAAAACAGCACCATCATGAGGATGAGACCAAAATCACACACAAACACACACACACACTGCACCTTCAGCTCACTGAGAGCCTGGAACATGAGCTAATAAGCATGAGCAATGAAGCCTTATTATTCCACCTGATACTCAGCACATACTGTATCTTCCCCTACTCCTACAGAAAAACTGTGATTGTTGAAACTAAAAGAAATATATTAACATGAAAGAAATGTTTTTCAACTGCGCGATCAATATAGAAGCTACAAACTTAAAATCTGGCAACCTCAGAACCGGGAACACTGAGACTTGTTGACTTTTTAACAGTTTTTACATTTCATATAAGCTGAGATAAAGTGTGTCATGTGTACACAAAAGCTGTAGAAATTATGCACAAAAATAAATTTTGACTTGAACAAGTTTGTCTAAACTCCTTATAATTTCACCTAGATACTTCATTTAAACTTTAAATGATAAACATCATTGACAAAATTTTGATTGTAGAGGTTTAGTGGGAAACATCTGGCATGAATTTGGGGTATTGGGGGTTGTACTGCTTGAAAAGTGCCATGATTTCTATCCTAAACCTCAACACATAGTTCAAAATATGTATGAAACTATATGCTTTTAAATACAAAGTTGTCATAAAACATATCCAAACAGGATTTAATGTACATGGGGTCCTGGGGTAATTCTGTCTTTCATGAATTCCGGCTGTGATTTTAATTCCAGAAAATAATTACAGTCTGAATTACTTACTGCCTTTCACTAAACTTGTCGCCGTCTGGCTGGAAAAGGCCCAAACTATTTCACTTTCATATGTTTTTTATTAGTTTCTCTAATTTCTATTGTTAATTTTAAGTTCACTCTTACAGTCTTTTGATTTGACTGACATAACATTATCACCCGATTATGTCTTTTAACTTGTTAGTCAAATGTAATCCAACTCATTACCACTAATTTTACATTTATTTTTAGTCAATAGACCTCATTTACATAAATATATACCTTATTCCTTCTACTGGGGTCACTCCCTTGCCGTGGTGGAGAAACGTGAGTCTTCCTATGAGTTTGGGAGCAATACCGTCTAGAGCAGGGTTAACCTTGACGGTAAAGTTGAGAAGAAGAGGAGGATCCCCACTCATTGGGATGAAAACTGTTGGCTTCAGAATGGTTCTTAAATATGTTTCCTCTGATGAGGTGGAGGCAGGGTTCAGCCTAACACAACATTGAGTCAACTTCAGAGCTGACCAGAAATTGGGAAACTCAGTCCGTCTATGTATCCGTCAGAGCACTAAGGAATATTGACTCATCCGTGCAGCAATGAATGCGTAAGACATGACATACATCATTTTGAGTAAAAAATGAGCAGAGATTCTTAATAAATTTGACTATAATTAACCTTAGGCATATAAATAGAGGCATTATCACAGACTGATATAAATGAAGTCTGGCAACACTCAGTGGTGGACGGGTCAAATTTACCTGTGAATAGTCTATAAAAGTTAAGAGGATAGTGAATAAAATATTTGTAATATTAACGCAAGAAGTGATTATCAATTTTATTTGAAATGAAAGTAATTTTTCTACATTTTCTTATGTTACAGTCTAATTATAAATCTGATTAAATAATTGTTTTCCTCAAAATTCTACACACAATACCCCATAATGACAAAGTGAAAAAAGTGGATAGTGCAGTGGCCTCACAACAAGAAGATCCCAGGTTCAAGACCCGGGTGGGGTGACTTGGGAAATTTCGGTGTGAAATTTGCATGTTCTCCCCGCAGGTTTTTTATCGGTGCTCTGGTTTCCTCCTGCATTCCAAACGCCCACATTAATTTGTGCCTCTACATTGCCCATTAGTGTGTGAATGTGTATGTGATTGTGTGTGTGCCCTCTCTAGTGTTGTTTCTGCCAACATGCCCAAAGTCGCCATAATACTATGACCCTAAACTAGTATTAAGAGGTTATAGAAAATGTATGAATAAATGAATAAATGTACAGTAGTAGTCATAGACTTTGCACAGAACTTTGTTGAAGCACTTTTGGCAGCAATAACAGCATCAAGTCATTATTGAGTATGATGCTACATGCTTGCCACACATGTTTGGAGACAGATTCTCCTATTAATCTTTGCAGAGATTGTTTTGGTATGCTAAAAAATCCAACAAACCAAAATCGCCATGCAAGTGGCATGTCCGTGGTAGAGATAATTCATCTTCATCAATCATATACATGAATCTATTAATCTATCTATGTTTGTGTGTTTGTGACTAGGTACTGCAAAGTGGCCCATGTAGATCAATACGCAAAATACAGAAGCAGTGTTGTTTAATTAAGAAAGTTGTTTTCTAATAAACATGATAAATAATAATGGAGCATATTGACTAGGGATCTGAATAGTGCTGAAATGTGATGATAATTACGGTCCTTGAATTTACTGAGGAAGTGGGTGTGATGTTCAAGATACACTAAGGTATTGGGTATGTCTCATATATTTCTTTCTTTCCTTCTCTCTCTCTCTCTCTCACTCTCTCTCTATTTCTTTCTCTCTCTCCGCCCCTAAAGTTCAGCTCCAGCTGAACCCTGCTGATCTCCGCAGCTCTACTTCTTCTCCTTCTTCATTACCATGCCTCTCCAGCTGGCTGAAACCCTTCTTCTCCTTCTGTATCTACAAAGCTCTGGGTCCAACTTCTACTTTCCAGATGCACAGCAAGGTTCGTGTGTGTGTGTGTGTGTTTGTTTGCCTAAGCACTAATGTGCATAACTTTGCATACACTTTAAACGTCTTCATGCATGCTTGCCCATTCACAAAATCGTTCTCTTTAACGAAAGTTAACGTGAGTGTGTGTGTGTGTGTGTATAGCGTTAGCTTTACAACGTTTTATAACGCGCACCCTGTTCTAATGAAGTTCAGTGGACGCGGTGGCTGGAGAACACGCACGGGATGCGTCCCCAACCACACCACCCCGCACTAACCGGAGAGTCTGCGTTGAAAAATTCCCGCGCATGCGCTTTTATTACACCATCTTACGTTAGGCAGATCAGGGAGGCGGGATTTTTTCTGCATAGAGTTAAAAATTCATTTCTACACAGACAAAATGGAGAAGGAGCAAGGATTAATATGTTCGTGAATATATTCAGAATCTCTAAAAAAAAAGTTATTTTTACACATTTTCTTCAGCCACAATAAATATTTCGACACTATACAGGTGCATCTCAATAAATTAGAATATCATCAAAAAGTTAGTTTATTTCTGTAATTCAATACAAACAGTGAAATGTATACATTATATAGATTTATAGATTCAACACAGCGATCTATTTCAAGTGTGTATTTCTGTTACTTTTGATGATTATTGCTTACAGCCAATGAAAACCCAATATCATTATCTCAGAAAATATTTAACACAAATCAGCCGCAAAGTCTTCCTAAGTGTTTAAAATTGTCCTTTAGTCTGATTTAGTAGGCTACACAATCATGGGGAAGACAGTCATTGACACAGTCAAGACCCTGGCAGTCATTGACACACTCTATAAGGAGGTTATACCAAGCTGCCTTGTTCACAGAGTGCTGTATCTAAGCATATTAATAGAAAATTGAGTGGAAAAATTTGGTAGAAATATTTGCACAAGCAACTGGCATAACCCCAGCCTTGAAAGGATCGTCAAGAAAAAGCCATAAAAAAAATTAGGGGAGACTCACAAGGAGTAGACTGCTGTTGGTGTCAGTGCTTCAAAAGCCACAGATGTATCCAAGATATGGGCTACAACTGTCGCATTCCTTGTATTAAGCCACTTATGAGCAAGAGACAATGCCAGAAACGTCTTACCTGGGCCAAGGAGAAAAGGAACTGAACTGTTGCTCAGTTGCTCAGAGTCTGGAGGCACACAATATAAGCTGCTTGAGGTCTAGTGTCAGTTTTTACAATCAGTGATGGTTTGGTGAGTTATGTCATCTGCTAGTTTAGGTCCACTGTGTTATATAAAGACCAAAGTCAGTGCAGCTGTCTACCAGGAAATTTTAGAGCACTTCATGTTTCCCTCTGCCGACTAGCTTTTTGGAGATGGAAATTTCATTGTCCAGCAGGACTTGGTACTTGTCCACACTGACAAAGGTACCTGGTTTAATAACCACAGTATCACTCTACTTGATTGGCCAGCAAACTCGCCTGACCTAAACCTTATAGAAAATCTATGGGTTATTGTCAAGACAATGATGAGAGGCACCAGACCCAACAATGCAGATAAACTGATAGCTGCTATTAAAGAAACTCTGGGTTTCATAACACCTCAGCAGTTCCACAGGCAAATTGCCGCCATGCCGCATTAATGCAGCAATTTGTGCAAAAGGAGCCCTGTTCATACTTTTCATTAGGTCAAAATATCAGCATACATTTTTTTTCCGTTGGTTTTATATAATATTTTAATTTTCTGAGATAATGAATGTTGGGTTTTCATTGTCTATAAGCAATAATCATCAACATTCACAGAAATAAACACTAGAAATAGATCATTGTGTTTGTAATTAATCTATATAATGTACAGGGGTTAGACAATGAAACTGAAATGAACCAGTAAGAGCAGAGTGTGAAGGTTCAATTATCAGGGTAAGAGAACAGTTTTGCTCAAAATATTGCAATGCACACA
>JAOUQT010108762.1:0-19504 GCA_025769995.1 Xyliphius kryptos | reverse complement strand
AATTTACCTTCATGTTTTTGGAATGTGGGAGGAAACCCACGCAGACACGGGGAGAACATGTAAACTCCACCCAGATTGGGATATTAGGATTCGAACCGAAAATCCCCAGCGCTGAGAGGCAAATGTGCTAACCACTAAGCCACCGCGCCACCCATGGCTTGTTTTTACAGTAGAGACAACAAAGTTACAGCGTTTATAATTAATTTTATCATCAAATTATTGAAACATAGGTCACAAAACAAGTGCAACAAGAACACTGAACTAAATTCACTGTTAACTTTTGACGGCAAATGTTCTCAACAGTTCTTTCTGTAATACACAGATGTTTTAATTCTTGTTAATATATTTAAATGTTTGCTATAATAAGTCATTACACATGAACCATATCAATTCTTTGGTTATTACCATGATAACAGGCTGAAGCTGACAGTTGGCTTGATGAATGAGGTTCATGATGCTCTCCATCGCTTTAGGTGTGTCAAAGTCATCAGCAAGGGAAGACACTACACTGGACTGTGTCATTGACAACCTAAAAGCATATAGTCACAGTTTAAATTGTGAAACATGTTCTATATACAGCTAGTTTAATAAACCAATGTGTGTTTTGCAGGTTGATGCCATATAATTTATATTTAGTTCACAGTGTGATTGCATTGTCTGTTTATATACTCAGGTAATACTTATTAAGGTATCTTACCTCTCCCATAGGTAGCTTTCTTGGACACCTTGGCACTGTAGGTGACCCTGCATGTATGCCTGAGCATTATGCACGAAGGAGGAGATGGTGGACAGTGTAGTGCGAGCCTCATTCATACTGTAGTCACTGTACTCAATAGCTATGGTATGAGTAAAGGATGGGGTACTTAACATCATATAAAGGGAAAACAGACATATTTTTACTAACTTACTTCAGCTTTATTATATATTATATGAATATAAGTATTGGAATGCTTACAAGAACTTTTATGACAACCCCTTCAAAACCTGACTACCAATTCAACTTTTCCAATTGAACTCTAAAAAGAAAAAATGTTTTTTTGCAAAATGTAAGAGTTTTTTTGTAGGAACTTTGGGGTGGAACAGTAGCTTAGTGCATTCGCCTCTCAGCGCTGGGGATACCCGGTTCGATACCAATCTGGGTGGAGTTTCCATGTTCTCCTCGTGTCTGTGTGGGTTTTCTCCAGGTTCTCCAGTTTCCTCCCACAGTCCAAAAACATGGATTCAATGTAAATTGAATGCTCTAAATTGCCCTGTATAGTGTGTGGATGTTTGTGTGGCTGTATGAGTGAGTGTGTACCCAGCGATGGATTGGCGCCCTGTCTTGGTTGTATCTGCCCAGCGCCCGAGACATGAATAAGGGGAAGATAATGAATGAAGTACTGAATTACAATATGATTGTGTAGTTAAGACTCACCTGACCTGTACTTGGCCAACAAGCAAAACAGTCTAAACTCATTGGAGGTGTAAGACTGCAGGAAATCCTACAGAAAAAATAAAAGGTATTTTTATATTCATACAATGATCAATTTAACGTTTATAAATGCAGCTTGGTAAAAATTTAGACATCTTTGGCTTCTTCAAGACAGTAATCAGGGTTTTGGGTTTCAGACATCATAAAAAATTTCATACACATCATGAGCTTTGAGAAGTTGATCATTTTTAAGTTGCATTTCAATATGGTCTAGAAAGAAATACTCATTACTGATATAATATGGTTCAACGTTTGGCAATAAAGAAATTACACCAACAGCATCAGTTGAAAGCAGTAAAAAGAAGACTCCATGGCAACAACAAAAAGTGCCCTAATTAAATCTGTATTCTTCTACACACCAATGCAAATATTAATAACGCTTTAAAAAATTGGGCATTTAGACACGTAATCAACTCTGAATCTTGTAATTGTTGTCAAGGTGACCAATAATATAATAAAAGTTAAATAATGACATCTAAGGTACAGACTGTCTGACTAAAAAAACTTAATGGTTCTCATTTATACTTATTTAAGTGTTGTTGGGTTTTACAAGAAACAACTGGAACTGGTAGACATTTTTTAAAACCCAAGGGCCTGTAAACCCCGACAAATTTTACTCTTACACATTTGGACCACAGATCTGTCCGATTTCAAAGGTCTACACATTTTACAGTAACTGTGAATAAAGTAATATGATAAATGTCAAAAACTGTACCTTTATTGTAATATAATTCTTCAAAGACTTTGACATCTTTTCAGCACTGCCTTTTAAATGAAGGTGTCCTGAAAAACAATCATCCATAAGCCTTATTTCAAAAGTGTGTACACTAGACAACTGTATCATGACTTCAGACTTTGTGGTTACCATGTGGGGAAAAAACAACAAAGGTTATTGGAGTAAGAATGTTATTATACTATTATTGTATATATTATTGTAATGGGGGGTTGAACAATAAAATACAATAAAAAAAGGATGTGTAAATTGTTCGTTTATTTAAGCCTTAATTTAACAAACAAAAAGTCAAGATTTTTTTTTTTCAGTGACAAACATTCTAGTTATGAATATGAACCATACCTGCAACGCCTTTTGGGCCAGTTAATTATGAACAATGCCTGAAACACCTTAAAAATATTGTCCAGAGGCAAAATAAATATGAAAGATTAATTGATATGAAATTTATTTATTGATATGAAATGAAAAAGTGAGAACATCAAAACTGAAAATGCAGGTGAGAATCAAGGTGGTCCAATGATTTACCCCTTTGTGCCAAAAATCGAGAAATATTGTAGGTCAAGTTCAAAGCCAATGTTTCCTGGTACAAGACTGCAAAGAAATTGTGACTTTTACCACCTACAGCTACTAATAATATAGATCAGTAAGTATAGGGGAATATCAGAGTGTTAAAGCCAAGGGTGAAAACCACTGCTTCAAAAGATTTTGAGGCATAATGTCTGACTACTACATTTAGTGTAAATCAATCAGCCCAAATCTTTTCAGTAATGTGTGATTTGTCTCTGTCAGCAAATTCTGGTAGAAACTTAACATCCACATGTACTACAACTTTGTCAATAAAAACTACAAACACATTAAAATATTAATATGTTAAATAAGCAGAATAACTTGTTCTGGTCCATGTTTTACCTGAGTGCAGGAAGTAGTTCCCCCACTGTTCACATTTGTGGTAGGCAACACACTGAGCAATTTCATTTTCATGGTGAGGAAAAGCCAGGTCGATTCCTCCTGAATGGATGTCCAACTGACTCCCAAACACAGAGCTACCAGAAAAAATTATACTATGTCAGTTTAATAATATGGCATAAGGTCCATTAAACTGATGTAAAGTACATCGAATACCTGGCAATAGTTGAGCATTCGATGTGCCAGCCTGGTCGTCCTCTTCCCCATGGAGACTCCCAGAATGGTTCCTGTGGTTTGGAGGCTTTCCACAATGCAAAGTCTCGTGTGTCTCTTTTATCCCTGCTGCCTGGGCAAAAAAATGTGTACTTGCTAAAACACACATGTAACCAAATAAAACTAAGGGTGCTTAAATAAAGCCTAAAAATGTTGCACAAAATCTATTGTAGATCCAACATTTGTAAAAAAAAATTTTTAGTTGTAAAAAAGTTTTCGATGGAACCAATGAGTGCCAGAACTACTATAGTCTCTGATAGACAGATGCCACAAGGGCTTCATCCCTTACAAACAACAGTTGCCACAACTACTATATCCCTCCACAGCAATAGTGAGCATAGCTGCACTGTGTATAATAATAATAATCTACTTACAGTTAAAGCTCAGTATAATTTGTATTGCAATAATTTGTGGGCAAATGAAAGCCTTTTTTGTTTGAACTACCCACATGTTTCCTGGTGTCACTCCTCTGAATATATTACAGTCAAATTTAAATGTTTTTTACAGAAGCTAGTGTTTAATTGATGATTATTGGAACATCAACAATATTAACTATAAACCTTTTTATTTGATGGACTGTTAAAGCCACATTCCAGCAGTAAGTCCCTGCCGAACTATTGTTTCCTAACATGGCCACCTCTTCACCGCTTAATGTTTAAAAAATTCCTGCATCAGGTAACTGTTTCCACTTAGTCGCATATTTCTAATGTCAACAAAATTCATTTATTTAAAATACATTCAAAGATGTGCTATTCGTTGTTCTTAGTCACAGAAGCATAGTTATAACGTCTGCTCAACAATACGCTGACTACATGATTACTTCCAGAGTTTATGGTGGCAAGACAGAAGTAGGACCGGCAAAGTTATGCCGGGAAAGGGCTCAATTATGCGGCGGATGTTACGCTGTGGGTCAGTTAGTGTAAAATTAAATGTCTACCACGAGACCACACCTGATTCAGCAGCAGCATTTCCTAAGTTCGCAAGCTTCCCATAACAACTGCCGATGGACTGTGTATCAAAGTAAACATCCCCTGAAATGAGACAACATATGGGAACATAGGACATTCTTTTTTTAGCCACAGCTGCATGTTCATCAAGTTTTAAAAAGCACCTTTAAATTGTATAAGCACATAATTAAATAAAGTGGGTCTTAGTAGATAATCTTATATACCTTTAAATACAGAGGTTCATACCGCACCATGCACTGAATACTATGAATAAGCTCTGACTGAGTTGTCTTTATAGTTTTGCTTTCTATATAGTTGTGGACTCTACTTTAATTTAGTTTGTTTTTAAACAGTCACACAAGCTGACCTTGGCTCGTGGCATACGCATGTCCATTTCTGATTATGCCTTCGATAAAAGATACAATCCGTGGTACATTTTCTGTGACTCTCATATACACCGCTGGTGGAAGAACCTACAAAATACAACCAATGTAAGCAACTAGAAACACAATTTTTGTATCTATATGTGTGTGTAATATTAGATTTCAATGCAACACCCTCAGAGCCAACATGTCTTGCTTAAACTCCTCCTCATACATTCTTGCCAGGACAATTGGGGAGATGCTGTCCTGTGGAAAAACATACAGGAGGACAAGAAGAAAGATTAATAAATTAATAACCACATTGCAACTAATAGCGGTGTATGACTTAAACTGACTTTTAATAAAACAATTCATGGTTAACCAAAGTGCACTTGCCTTCAGGCCTCTCTGTATGATCTTATCATCAATGTCAGTGATGACCATGGCATGGATAACGTTTGTGCCAAACAGGCGACTTAAAATTCTTTGCAGGATGTCAAATCTGACATATGAGCTTTTTGGAAAGAAGAAATAAAGGATAACAACAAAGTCACACATTAAGCAGATGAAATATAATCAGAAAGCTGGGAACTACTGTATATGCACAGTGCACATACAAAGTGCTCAGCTCTCTGCATCAATACTGGACCCAAAGATCCTTAGAGGAGATTGTGTTTTACTACACCATTTTCCCCAATGATAGTTTACAAATGGTCCAATTAAGTAGGCAATTTAATTTCCAATGTACTCATCAGCCTGTCTTTGGAATGTGGGAGGAAACCAAAGTATCAGGATTAAATCCACTCCAGCACAGGGAGGACATGCAGACTACACAGAAAGGACCGTTGTTTAACCCAACCGGAAATCAAACCCATTTCATCTCAGACCCTCTGGCTGTGAGACTGTGGTACAAGCCTCTGTGACACTTTCAGTGTGGGCACCACGGTGGCTTATTGGTTAGCTGGTCAGCCTACCAGCATTGGGGATCCAGGTTCGAATCCCTTCGAATTTCCTTCTTCCTCCCACAATCTGAATTGAATCTAAATTGCCACTATAGTGTGTGTGTGTGTGTGTGTGTGTGTGTGTGTGTGTGTGTGAGTGAGTGCATCGATGAATTTGCGCACTCTTCTGGGTTTGTTTGATCAGTGCCTGAAACATTCTCTCCTAGATGGGCATGGGGAACCCCAGACACACACAAACCCCCCCCCCCCACCCCAGTAGAGGATTAAGTAAAATATATTAGCAGGATGGATGGATTGATGGATGGATGCTGTCAGTGTCTATACTAGGCTCAAAACATTTACGGAGACCAATCCCACCCTCACCATGGACTGTTCTCACTACTGACCTCTGGTGAGAGGCTCCGGAGTCTCTGATACAGAACCGAAGAATACACTAAGAATTTAGTACCCTCACACGTTTTCGTAAGATTGCTTAATATGTATTAGTAACACTGTCACTAATAAATATCATACCATGCTTTAATCAATGCCATAAATCCATGTAATGTTTTGTATTTAATATAAAAATGATTATTATGAAATGGTCACTGCTTCATTAAGTGGGCAGGTTATAGTTAAATGTAAAGGTTTCTACTAAATGGTCGTTATTCATTGATGATGCCTTCTTGTTGCAGACTTACCATGCATGACCAAGATGTGCATGATCATACACTGTGGGTCCACAACTGTACCTGCAAAGGTAATAAAGTCAGAAATCATGAGCAACTCTCCAAAATGTGCAGAAATCTGACATCAGGACCAACTTCAGCCATCTTACCAGGTCGCCACTTTTTCTTGTGTCAGAATTAAAGCCTCCTTTTGTTTAGTGAGACTGTTATATGTCTTAATGCCTGTGTCATAGCCTGTTGGTCTCGTCCATTTCTTTGTGCTTTCGGTGCACATGGTGTGAGTTAACACTAATGAAGTGCTATTAGAAATTTTGTGCAGTCCATAGACAAGCCTCAGGCTGCTGGTCCACATGTTTAATTGAGTCTACACAGCTTCTTTATCACTCACATAAAAAACATGAGTCCTCATGAACTAACTTATTCAAGAAATGTTGAGTTGGTTTAACTTCTTCAGTTTTTTCTTAAATGTGGTCTTTGAGGACAAAAACCTGCCAAGTTGAGGTGAACCTCGCAGCTGAGTGACCAGATAGAACTCGGTTTGTTGACAGTTCAGTTCAAAATGGACGATTACAGTGCGGCACTGACGAAAAAGCGGCTGTATCTCATACAGCACCCCACTCCCTAGAGTAGAGCACTAGGAATGGTATTACTACAATAAAGCCATTTACGCCTTATGTAGTGCACTTGGAAGTGCTTACCAAAGCTTCCTAAAAACTATCATTTGACGCGTTGCTGCCGTCGTCGTAACGGAAGTTAATGTTAGACACTCAAACCTCAAATAGAAATAAAGTTTTTTTTTTCATTCATATATTTATTAATAAATTAATAAACAAAATCCTCTACTAGGGTTGTGATGGGGTTTTCATTTGTAATTAATAAATTTATTTATCTGTAAAGCTTAATTTATTGTTAGAAATGTATTTTATTTACTAAATAATAAAAATATCATTCAATCCAAGATTGTGTTTATTTACTTACAATAATTATTTTGGTAATAATAATCGTACAGTTCTTTTGACTCTATTAATAATTTCCACTTGCCATAATATCCAATCCAATTATTAAATTAATAGTAATCAGATTTAATATAAAGTTGATGCACTGAAAATTATTCATTTATTCATTATCTTTCACTTAAACCTGTACCAGGGTCGCAGGAGGTTACCCCTTGCACATCCAGGGAAAAACGTTTCATTCGCTGGGCAGGACAGGGCGCCAATCTATTGCTGGGCGCACACTCACTCACACAAACAGCCATAATCACACACTATATGGGCAATTTGGAGGACTAAATTCACCTTGAATCAATGTTTTTGAGCCGTGGGAGGAAGCAGGAGAACCCGGAGGAAACCTACGCGGAGAACATGGAAACTTCACCCAGGTCAGGATTTGAATCAGGAATTCCCAGCGCTGAGAGGCAAACGTGCTAACCACTAAGCCCTCGGCTGCCCGGAATTGCAAATATTACGCATAATATGGTAATTTGTAAAGTACAAGTTAAAAAATGCCACTATACGTTGAATAATGTCAGAAAACAAAAACATTTGTTTCCTAATGGTTTAATTCACATTAGAGGCCATTTGAAAATTGTATAAATTCTCCTAGTTAGTTTATATAACATCTCTAAACCAAAAGTAAATGATCTCGCTGTTGACGTTGTGTCAAATTGTCATTTTCAGGCTTCAAAATCAACTCGATGACTTGTTCTTGGCACATTTCCACACATGGACAGCAGGTGTCACTGTTATAAGTTTATCCAAGATTTCTTTTTTTATCAACCTGCTTTACGTCAGTTAAAAGCGTACTTTTCCATCTAAACCAAACTAAGTGTATTATAATCGCCAATTGAGTGTATAAAATAAATGAATCGCTCGTATATTTTTATCAAGCGTCACTATTAAATATATATGTTTGTTTCACACCGCAGCGTCGACACCAGCGTCCCCGTTGCCTAGCCGCAAACTGCACGTCCCAAACCACTCCGAGATAACTAGATAGTGCACTTTGAGAAAAGTTCCGCTTCTGTGGATTGTAACTCCAACGTGGAAAACAATATGCAATTCATTTTGAAAACTCCAGAATGCGTTCCAGTATTCCACCGACGCATTTATAAACGTAGAAAGCAACAAACAACACGTTTAAGAAAACAAGAGTAACGTAGGGAATAGTGAGAAAGACGCCATTTGGGATTAAGCCGTGGTGAATAAATGCCCCGCCTATTTAATATTGGTCATCGAATGAGTTCGTTTGATAAACAACCAACAACACTGCAGTATTTACTCGTTTAAATACATTTTATTGTGTACATTGACTTTAGACCGGTCTACATGGTCACTAAAAATAAACCAACACTTTCTGAGGTTCAGTAGTCATGGTAGTCATCGATGGGGCATGTTTTCCGATATTAATCTCACCCGTTTGTCGAATAAAGTACTTGCTGTATTCGCCTCTCGTTAGGACTCATCGCTGTCTGCTCGCCCTTGCAGCCGCCGCGTTTAGCGCATGCGCACAGTGAGCAGCCTGTTCCCTCAGTGTTTGAAACTGGCGGAGGCTCCACGCTGGATCTAATCATGCCACCCGGAGCTTTTCTCTCAAATCAGTTCTAAAGCTCTAGCGTCCCGTGTCCGGTTTTCCTGCTGATCGCGTGGATCTGTCGTAGCCGCGTCCCGTGTCGTGTTCGTTCGATCTGGAAGTTTGTGCTGGATGCTCGCAGGGCGGCGGAATCATCTCCCCGAACCGAAGTGCGTGCTGCCTGTGGCCGCTGGATGCTCTCACCGCGCCTGCAGCCTGAACCCGAGAGCCGGGAAGCCGGAGAGCCATGTTAAACTCAGCCAGCTGGGACCCGCTGAACGTCACCAACTATGCAGCCGAATATCTGGACTTGGTCGAGTCTTTACCGTTCGACCTACAAAGAACCGTTTCTCTCATGAGAGAGATCGACTCTAAATACCAAGGTAAGCTCTTCAATCTGTCTTACGGTCTTCTTTATTCTGTTTTCTGGATCTGGAAATGCACGGGGCGTGTTGTATGTTAGGGATCGTCGATGCAGTTTTATGGTTACACACTCAGATGCTCTGTAGGTTTATTGTGTTTACAGTTTCCATAAATATCCTCGTCTTGGTGTCTAATAATAAGTAACTGTACTAAATCTCCCTCATTTACACACCATGACCGGTGTTCTACAACTGTGACTGTCCTTATTATGGGATACAAGATGTTTCTGAAATCTGGAGGTGAAATAAAGATCCAGTTGAAGTCGTTTAGGTTTCATTTAACAAAGGCGTCTGTGATTACACACAGAGAATGTGTTTTCAGGGAAATGGCGATGTAGTTCTCACTGCTGCTCTTCTGACTTTGTTGTTCTGAAAGGCGCTTAGATTTCGAGAATGTAAAGCTGTGTAGTTGAACTCGTTCTTTGTGTCCGGATTACAGTTGTGCTCGTTTCCCCGGCGTCATGTTTACACTTGCCGAGCTGTGCACTTTTGAAACGCTGGAAAACGAATCCTAAACAGCGCGAATGTTTCGGAGTGTTAAAAACGTTCAGTATTTGGATGAATGCTATAGGATTTCTGCTTACTGTGTTTGTTACTCGACGCGCTGACGCGTCATTAAACCAGAAACGATATTCCGTACACGCATGTCAGCTAAAGCGAGATTCTAGAAGGACCGACGTCATTATCGTATAGGTTAATGACGTTTTAAAACTGACACGGTGGACGACTCTGACATCATTTTGTCCGCCGGTCGTTTGAAGGAACACTTATACGCTCACTGGACGCCGTCGTGTAGAAACAACACGGAGTGAGCGGCCGCTAAAGATTTTATATACGCAGCGCCCAGTGAAAAACCAGCAACGCTTCTGATTGGCTGACACGTTTATCTTTGCTCGGCAAGTCATGTGTGGGTTCGTGCGGCGATTGGATTACATGGTGTCAATAATGTGATGGCTCCACCCACTCCGGACTATAGCGATTGATCGGCATTGGAGACAGGGAGAGAGAGAGAGGCGACGTTAAGAACGAGAACATGGAGGAAGGTGGAGCCTCGTTTATTTATACCGAGTTGCGGTGAGAAATTCATAAAAGTTCAATGTCATGTCCACACAAATCGACTGTATTATTCTACACATCTAACTTAATACGTATCCATAAATCGATTCATACAACTTGTATATTATAATCATTAGTTTGAAATAGCCGAAACTCGACATTCTGAGACATTCTTTTTTTTAAGTTTGTATAATTACTTTCATAATGTATTCGTTTTTGTATAGTTTAGATGCCAAGTAGAATATATTACATTATGTCATTTAACAGATGCTTTTATCCACAGTGACTTACAAATGAGAGAAGAGCTGGGCATGTGATGGACATTTAATTTGAAATTAATTTAATTAATCAAAAAAATCTGTTTTATTTCATTGTCTTGAAAACAAAACTGTGATCACTAAGTAATAACAATATGGACTGATCATCTTGGCTCTTTATCTTGACTGTGTTCTCCTATGCGGGGTGGGGGGGGGTGTTGCTGTATGTGTAACTTTGAGCATGGGGCAGATACACCCAGAATAGGGACCAATCCATTGCTGGGAACTCACTCACACACACTATATAGGGGCAATTTAGAGCAGTCACCTTGAATCCATATTTTTAAACTGCGGGAAGAAGTCTGAAAACCTACACAGACATGGCGAGAACATGGCAACTCCACTCAGATTGGGATTCAAACCTGAAACTGATCAGATAAATTTTATTTGAACAATACTACTAAGAGGATTAGAATTGTGTATAAATGCCACAAATAATTGAACAGGTGTCTAAAGTGATAAAGCGATCTATGCACAGAAGAATTGTCCTCCACATTTAACCCATCCGTACAGTGAAATACACCACTAGTGCCCGGAGTGGTGGGCAGCATTGTATAAAGCACCCAGGGAGCAATTGGGGTTGGGTGTCTTGCTCAAGGGCACTTCAGCCATAATACTTGGTGGAACCTGGAATCGAATCGAGAATTTCTGCAATGAGCAAGCTGTTCAGAGCATATCAGTATCTCTGTCTAATTTGTGGTAATTGTGAGAAGCCACACTGTTTGTTTCAGCTGTTTTGTTGTTTATTTTTATACTAATTGAACCAATTGTGTTTAAACTAATAAAAAAACTTTTTTTTTACGCCTGCAGAAACTCTAAAAGAGTTAGACGAAGCTTACCAAAAGCACAGGCAGGAGGAAGATGTTGTGCAGCGTCGCCGTCTTTTGAACTGTATCCAGCGGGCACTAATCCGCTGTCAGGAACTTGGGGATGAGAAGATCCAGTTGGCTGGACAGATGGTGGAACTGGTGGAGAATCGCAGTCGTCAGGTGGATGCTTTTGCTGAGCTTCTAGAAACTCCACGTGAGCCTCAAGAAGTTGCCCCGGTAGCCGCTATCATACCTACCAAGCGTCGGGAGGAGGAGAAACGCAGAGAGGAGACCCCAAGTTCAGTCGACAGAATAGCAGGTGCCAGCAAACGCTCGAGACGACAAAAGAACAACGGCAACGAGAATCGGGATATGATTCACAGCGACCGAGAAGATGTGGGCAGAGAAAAACGAGCAAAGACTTCAAAGAAGAAAAAGAGATCCAAAGCCAAACAGGAGAGGGAGGCTTCACCAGCCGACCTGCCCATCGATCCGAACGAGCCCACGTACTGTCTCTGTGAGCAGGTCTCCTACGGGGAAATGATCGGCTGCGACAACGAAGAGTGTCCCATCGAGTGGTTTCATTTCTCCTGCGTTAGCCTCAACCACAAGCCTAAGGGTAAATGGTATTGCCCGAAATGCAGGGGTGACACTGAGAAAACCATGGATAAAGCCTTGGAGAAATCCAAAAAGGACAAAGCGAATAACAGGTAGCTGTCTACCTGGTAAATTCAATCTTTTTATTTATTTTACAAACTCAGTGAATACTAGGAGTCATTTATTTGCCACTTTGTTTGTAAGACCAGGGTTACAAACTTTACCTAAGGGCTTAATGTGAGCCCGTTGAACTCGAGATTTTATGAAGTGGCTGTGATTCTTATATAAAAAATATTTGACTGAATTGTCTGTATTTCATGTTTCATGTACAGTTTAGCAGACATATTTTGTAATTGCTTTTACAGCATGTGACTATCGTGTTAAACGTCCACACTTCACTGTTGTTTTAATAATTAGGAACATTTAGCTCCACATGTAGTCATGTCATTCAAAATGCTCACCATAGGCTTCAGATTTTTGACAACCCAAAATTCTCCAAGAATATGAAATGTTTCTGAAGTGCAGCTTTTGTAAACCGTGTTGCCAGATGAACAGTTTTCTGTTTAATCACCTCTGAAAACCCATTAGTTTTACACAAAAACATGAAAAACAAAGATTTGGCAGAAAATCTTAAAATATACAAAGTTTCTAAAAATACACAATTATAATTACATAATTAATGAGAATTAAATTCATCTTTGTTTTTACATTTAGTTGATACTAAAGTTATATTTATATATTGTATGTAGTTTTGTCTGTCGCTTTATTAGAGCTCATGTTATTTTTCATTGTTGATTTAAATAATAAACCTGTATAAGAGTTCATTTTTGTTGTTCTGAGTTCATTGTGTTGCAGGAACTTGATTATTGAAATTATTTAGTACATTTACAATGTTACATAATGATTTGGAGTCATATCCCACAGCAGGGATATGAATGACACAGTTGTTCCGGTGAATCGCTGTGAGTCATAAGAAATGATTTAGTGTTTACCAGTGAATTAATACAATCAATAAACCCTATCAAAGTTCAAATAATTTTACTTCTATAACATTAGCTCTTAAACTTGTAAAAGAGGTGTTTAATGGCATTTCGTTTTACATCGTGCCTCAAATATTATAATAATTAAATTAATATTATAAATAATAGTAATAGTGCTGATATAACATTTGGTAATACATTTCTTTTAACCTCTTTTAAATGAATACCTTTTTTCCTTGTACACATGAGCGTTCTGCGATATGTGACCGACTACAGTGTAATTAGGTGGTGGCTATTGCGACAGATCCACATGGATGAAGGCTGTTATAAAGCCTTATATAGGTGCATGGCATGCGATAATTTGCATGTTCAACATCAGGGGGCTTAATGCTGGGATACTTCGGGCAAAATCATTGGGCAGTGTTACTGTTTACAATATACTTATATTGCCATAGGTTAAAACACTGGCGTTTTTTGTTCCATTTAATTCAAAGATTTAACTCTGCAGTCATTTGTAATGGTTTAATAGTTCCAGATACTTTTGGTTATATATTATGTACATTTCTTATCTTTTGTTACAGGACAGCCAAATTACAATATAATGAAAGTTCCAGATACAGTTCTAACAATATAATTATTTTTAATTAATAATTGTTTATTATTTGGTTTAATCCCATTTCCATAAGTGTATAAATTTAAACATTCAGTGCTTCCAACTTCAGAAGGACCTTTTTCTTTTTTTAACATAATTGTTCTTAGGTTTGTTTAACATTAGGTCATTTAGCAGATGCTTTTTTTTCTAAAGCGACTTATAAGTATCCCAACTTGATGGTTGGGGTCAGAACACAGGTTTGGACATGCAGCATTCATCACCCCTGGTGTAATGAGGAATAAGGACCATGCTCAAAGAGGCACATTGGTAACTTCAGTGGATGTGGGATTTATACCTATAACATTCAGATTGATAGTTCCAACACCCTAATCACTGTGCTACTGCACCCATGTGGAAAAAAATGGGAGTCAAACAGAGCTGTGATGGCTACCCCACTGAACACATTAAAAATATTTATATATATTACAAATGATCATTTTTACATTTTAAATGTTTTTAAAACTGTATTAGTTGAATATTTAATCACTTAAATCCAAGGGTGGACCGTGCACTTTACATCTAGGCTTTTAGGCAATGATCCATCTAAGTTAATTCACCTGTCAATAACTATTTTATGGCTATACAAACATATTATGCAGAAATGCAGTATTAAGAGCTACTGATTTGTGGAAGGGGGGAGGTTAAGATATCTGCTGTTACAACCCGTTACAATCATGTAGCCAAACAAAAATTACCAACAATAACCTCATAATAATGTATTTTTTTTCTAAGAAATTAACACTACCCACAGATCCTTTTTAAATCCTGATTATTTGACACAAAATCTACCCTCCTTTTTTCCTTAATTAGAAAAGTCTTTTTCAATTTCCATCGAAGCTAATCTGCTCATCAAAAATACTCTCCAATCTGAGGACGTGAATACGCTGACATGACGTAGGCCTTCTAGAAGGTCCAGATAGGAGGACTCAAAATCTGATTGGTTGATTTACACTTATTTAATGCTACAGGGACAGCAAAATTTATTCTGAAGAACTGGCAACCAAAAATGCTAAAATGTGGTTGCCTAAATGCTCTACGGAAATACGTTTGGAAGCAGCGCAACCCAGGAAAACTTAGAAAGCAGACAAACCATTTGGAACTATTTATAAGTATTTATGGGCAAAATATAATTAACATCAGTCTGTGATGGCCCACCACTGCTTAAAGCAGATGCTGGTTTAATTGACTTCTATTTAATAAACTATGATGCTTTTATTGAGCTCTTAATAGTTTACCCAACTCAAAATCATGAACTCACCATGAAGTACAAGAAGGTTTGGAAGAAATAAAGTTAGGCAATAAAGGCAAACAGCTTTATAGCTTTAATTTCTTCTCTGTGGGCCATGTCTTGTATTTAGGTCTATAAATTCAGCTGAATGACATTGGTTCAGTCCTGTACCTAAACCATTGTCCTGTATTAACAGGTGGCTTCATCCCTTTAAAGTGGATGACAAGGCCTTAATAACACTGATCTGCAAAGTCACCAGATGGTCAAAGACAACTTTACAGGACCATAACAGGGTCATTGTTCTGTGCATGACAACTGTCTTACAATCTCAAAATCCTTATACCCTAAATAAATAACACCAAGAGTACAGGATTAGTCATGATTAAACAGAATTACACTTTTTTTACTAGGACATAAAACAGAGCAGAGGTGACAACATTTATGCATTTATCTGGACTGCCAAGAAAATAAATGGGCAGGTTGTATAATGACAGTTTCATATACAAACGCAAAGAACAATAAGAACATTTCTACTTTTTATGAGCAGACATCGGATTGTTTTTTTACCGCACATACTATGAAAAATTCAGTCAGCAATTGTGCGAGAAAGAATATGCAAATATTCCACAATAGAAGTGTGAGAATCTGATGGACTCCTTTACAAACTCAGTTGTTATTAAAGCTAAACTTGGCTCTACAAAGTATTAACATTGGATTTCATCATTGTAATATATACAATGGTGCTTAAACTTTTGTAAAAGCTTAATTTTCCAGATTAGGCGGCACATTGTCTTAGTGATTAGCATGTTTGCCTCTCAGTGCTGGGGATTCCTGGTTCGAATCCTGATCTGGGTGTAGTTTCCATGTTCTCCCCATGTCCACATGGGTTTCCTCCGGGTTCCTTCCACAGTCCCAAAACATGGATTCGAGGTAAACTGGCTGCTCCAAAATTGCCCCATATGGTGTGCGCGCGCTCAGTGATAGATTGGCTCCCTGTCCTGCCCAGTGCCTGAGATATTCCCCTCTGAATGGGCATAGGGAACTCTTATATTTCCAGATAAATGTTACTTAAATTTGATCTATAACTTCCAGATTGAACTCTTACATTCTACAAAATCTTGTAAAAAAAACCTTTTCAGAAGAGTTCTTATTGGCAGCTTGAATGGATGTAGCCAATCAATTTGGGGCAGTTGTACGCTTTTATAGTGAAGGAAGCAGTCTGCTTAAGGAAGCAGCAGCCATGGTTCGATTTCCGGTCCCACCACGTACTATGGCTAAAGTGCCCTTGAAGAGGGCACCTAGTCCCAATTGCTCCCCGAGCACCATATAAAAAGCTGCCCATTGCACGTGTGGTTACTGTACTAGTGTGTGTCTGTTTTACCGCACAGATGTGTTCATGCGAGGGACAAATTTCTTTGTGTAAGTACAGTAGGCAAATTTATAAATTTCATTTCCTTTTCGTAAATTTTTTTTTACAGTATTAAAAAGAACTATATTAGAAACCTATATGTTTGAATAGGTTTTGTGCATCACTTTAATTGCACACTATTGGCTGTTTATACATTTGCATAAATGAGGCAGTGTGGTAAGAGTGAGTGAGGCAATCCTAGCACAGTGCATGGTGAGTGGATATTACCTTCAGTTCTGCAAACCACAAAACCTGCAGATCTCTCATTTCCATCAAAACATCAGATGGTTATGGTGGGACTTGGCCATGCTTTCTCCTCCGGCTCCTTCTTGACTCACCTGAACCTAAATGGCTAAAGCTCAATGAACTGTATCAGTCAAACATAAAACTGAATTTAAATTTTACTAAGCAAATAATATGTAAATAAAGGTGGGGGTGCAGGTTTGTCTTCACACACTAAAAATAGTAAAGAACTAAAGTCCAAAACACCACATGACCTTTTCTTGTATTAGACTTGGATTATGTTGGATGCTCATGTTAGTCACTTCAATTCTACTGTGATAAAACTGCATAGTTAATTTAAAGTGACTATTATTTAAAATATAAATAATGGATTTAATAGTTATTTAAAGCCTGAAACTTGTACATGTTTTGGAGACCTTATAAGGAGTGTATTTTGGAGCCATGGGATAGATTATACAGGTACAAAAACGCAATGCTGTCTTTAAAGTGCAGCAATAACTTCAGTATAGATAAACACAGAGGAGTCAGGTCATTTACGTGAATTTCAAAGTGTATTCAAACAATATGGAACATGAGAGGCAAGTTTACAACACATCATGGAATATAAAATCACACTTCCAGGTATGTAACAGCACACGATACAGAATAACAGTGGGCTAAATCAGTTCCAGACCAGGCACGCTCAAATAAAGCAACGTCAGCCAGCACCCATAACGGTCCATGGAATTTGACTCCACTTCTTAAAAAAGGCCCACGAATACACCATCGTTTACTCCAGGTTCCCATGGCAAAAGGCCAACGTTGTATTTGGTTACTCAATGGACAGTGAGGCCAGATGGTCAATGGAACAGAGCAAATCCTTCAAAGGAGATTGATGCAGGTGGGTGGGGGGAAGGAGCAGGTTAAAGTGCGTTTGAACTTTATGTTGGGCCGGAGAAGAAAGGAAAACTGGGTGGAACGAGATGTTTTGCAATTCACTCGGTTATATGGTAACCACACGGAGTTCAGGGGTCAACTGTCCCTCCAGCTCTGCTCGACGATGGCCGACACCCGCTTTTCGTATTCCCGTTTGTTCTCCTGGTAAAGCTGAGCTGCTTGGCTGTTCGCTGGACTGTTGGGATTTGGTTCATCAAGCAGAGACTATAAATGAAAGTGAGGAGAGAGTCTAACAATGTGTCTATTGGACGGTTTGGGTGTAGGTCTCTGACATTACTAAAAGAGAACAAATCGACTAAACATTTAGACAGAACATTTTTAATTCTCTAAATAGTAGCTACACGTCATATGTGCAATGCTTTGTCGCTGTGCAATCGGTTGACTTTTGCAAGAATTATTCATTCATATGCGCAATGCTTTCTTTTATAGTCTTTTTCTATTGTTTCCATCTTTTGAAATTTTCCAATTACTGTTAATTTGCTGCGGAGAATGTGAATTTCCTCATTGTGGGACTAATAACGGCATATCTTATTTTATCTTACCCTAAAGTTAAAACTTTAAAAAGTCCCTCCAGCATGGTGTATTAAATTATGGTAGAACCAACTTCCTAAAATGTTCTCAGTCAATTCTAAAAATTGTATTTGTTCTGTCTTAAACTTTCAGATGGAGACCATCTAAAAAACACATAAAAAAATACAGAAAAACTGTTTTGTCATTCAGAAAATAAAATTAACCCCAATTGTTAAGAATTATGAGAATGGAAGTGCATATTGATGATAAAAATGCATATTGGCTTAAAACACCAAAATGTTTCATTTGAAATATGTCAGAAAGAAGATTTTACACCTATTGGCTACAATATCAATTAAAAAGTAACTTCAGCATCATTTACCTGGATTGAAGTGAGAATTGAGGAAACATCATAGGTTGGACTCCATCGATTCTGCAGAATATCGAGACATATACTTCCATCCGCATATACTGAAAAAAATAATACAAGCACCATTTTGTTGTACCCATCAGAAATGTGGTTTTATAGAAGTGCAATAAAAAAATAGTGTGTGGTGTGCAAAACGTAACACAGGACTGTACCATTAGGATGAAACATCTTTGAGGTAAATCTGACTGTGGGTGGTTTATTAGGGTACTCTTCAGTGAACTCAACAGTTAATTTAAAAGTTCCTGTAAAAAAACAGAAATACTGTTAACTTAATAACTACATAATTACACTATGAAGCCAAAGTGCAGTAAAGATCAATGGCTTCTGATAAACTGTACACATGTAGCAAATGTTCATTGTCTAATTGTGTGTACTTTACTCCACTTGCATAAAATTAATACCTTCAGGAACCAAGCAGGACTTGCCTTCATCTGACTTTGCACATGTACCACTTTTACTTACTCAAAATATAAGAATTTTTAGTGTCGTTGCACTAAAATGGCAAAAGCTGCAATTAAAGTAATCATTAAGGTAATTAAAATGATAAACTGTAATTAATCATTAACTGCAAAATACCAGTATTCACTTGTATGTTTAAGAGAAGATATGTTTGGCTAAAATAAAGCAATGCATGATAAATCAGATATCAGATTTTTTTTTTTAATTTAATTAAATTTTTTATTATTTATGTATTGGAACTTTTTAATTTGCTGAGTTAAAAGTTTCAAAAAGTGTCTGGTGATTGTATTTTGCTTAAATTAGCAAAGATGGCAACTCAAAATTTTGTTTTATCTAAACTTTGTTCTGGAAACTTTTTTTTTAATAAACTTGCAATTCATCACACAGAGTGGTTTCTCCTCAGTTAGTGTGTTTGCATTATCTAGTAATTAAATTGTAAAAAACCTCCATGTTTCCAGATTAATTACAAGTGTTACAATGAAAGACATATGTAATCCAGGTTAAAGAATTAGTTAAAATTAAATAATTACATTTTTTTCCCGGGACACCTGAACACACCTTTCA
>JAOUQT010108668.1:0-19505 GCA_025769995.1 Xyliphius kryptos | reverse complement strand
GAAGATAAGGGGTTGATGATAACGGGTTTGATAAGGGGTTGATGTTTAGGGGGTTGATAGAGGGTTGATGTTCGGAGGGTTGGTAAGGGGTTGATGTTTAGGGGGTTGATGTTCGGAGGGTTGGTAAGGGGTTGATGTTAGGGGGGTTGATAGGGGGTTGATAAGAGGTTGGTGATAGGGGTTGATAAGGGGTTTGATAAGGGGTTGATGGTAGGGGGTTGATAAGGGGTTGGTGATGGGGGGTTGAAGATAGAGGGTTGATATTTGAAGGTTGACATGCAGCTATCATTTTTTTCTTTTTATTTTTGCAGACTGTCAAAGTGTTCCCTGTCTAAACGCAGTTGTGAGATCTTAGCCTCTGTCCTGAGCTCAAACACCACCAGCCTGATGGATTTGGACCTCACAGACAATCATTTCACCGAAGCTGAAGTTAGCTGTCTGTGGTCCACGTTAAACATAAACATTCAACTCTGAGTTTCACTTTCCGCCGGTCACCAGTCTGGGATCATGTGAGACATGCCGCAGGCGGCACTTTATAGGAGCAGTGAGTCCCAGGTCTTAAGCACCCTTTTTGTACTATTTTTTTTTACTTTTAACTTTCACTAAAGTAAACATATTTGCACCGGCACAGTCGGAAGAGTAGTGCCATCTTGTAGTGGTCACTTGCATTTGAAGTGAGATATTTTATATGGATATTATTTTTTCAATTTAAAATAATAAAATAAACTTTTCAAGAATTTATTTGTGTCGTGGGGTTCTGTCTCGTGCAGTATGGCTTTGGCATGACAACTTTGAAGTGCATCATTCTAGAGGTAAAAAAAAAAAAAAAACTGTTTTATTCTCAAGCTTGCTGTACAGACAAACCGTTACAATCAATAGAAATGTTAAAACTTATGTAAATTATTGAAGGCCTGTTGCTTTTCTAGTAAACAACAGGTGGTTTAAATCTCTGAAGTTACCAGTGTGGGTCTCTGAGCAAGGCTCTTGGGCCTAATGGCTTCAGGTGTGCTGTTTCATGGCCTACCATGTGTTCTGACCCAAACCATTAAGGTGTGAGGAGTCCGTTTGGATAAAGGCGTTTGCTAAATGACCTAAATTAGTATATGCTTACTTTTCTCCCAACATCCCATCTGTGGCTGTGGTTGTGGCTGTGGTTCAAATCCCATTATTTTTGCCAGAATTTTGTATTTGTACTGTGGTTTTTGTCTTTAATATTTTTCAGTTCAAATGTTTCTGTTTGGTTCATTTCTGGATATTCTGACGGCAGTATCAGAGAGGAGGATGCTCTCTAAGCTGAAGTCCATTATGGACAACACCTCCCACCCGTTCTACCACACACTGGTAAAATACAGCAGCACGTTCAAACATTCATTCCACCCAAAAGCGCCACAGGAGGTCATTTCTACCTGTGTAATATGTGCAATAGCTATTATATACATTACATAGTTTTTAATACGTGCAATACAAAAAACGTGCAATAACATAATAAATTGTGCAATATATATATATACACAGACACAATACAGGCCAAAAGTTTGGACACCCCTTCTCATTCAATGCATTGTCTGTATTTTCATGACTATTTACATTGCAGTTGTCACTAAAGGCATCAACTATGAATGAACACATGAGGGAAAAGGGTGAAATAACTAAAAACATGTTTTATATTCTAGTTTCTTCAAAATAGCCCCCCTTTGCTCTGATTACTGCTTTGCACACTGTTGGCATTCTAATTAATGATACTAATTAGCCCTCATAGGCACACCTGAAAACCATTTCTGGTGATGACCTCTTGAAGCTCACTGAGAGAATGCCAACAGTGTGCAAAGCAGTAATCAGAGCAAAGGGAGGCTATTTTAAAGAAACAGAATATAAAACATGTTTTTAGATATTTTACCTTTTTTTTCTTAAGTACAGAACTCCTCATGGGTTCATTCATAGTTTTGATGCCTTCAGTGAGAAACTACAATGTAAATAGTCATGAAAATGCAGAAAACGCATTGAATGAGAAGGTGTGTCCAGACTTTTGGCCTGTACTTTACATGTGGAATGAATATAGTGCGAGTTGGACCTAAGGACACCATAGGGAATGACGGCGCCCGTTTTAAGCTTTGTAAGTTCTCGCCAAGACCCCAATCTATCCGAGGTGTTGCGTTCGATGGCAATACTGAACGAACAATTGAACAATGGAAAGCGAGAATCTGTTTTTCCAAGGACATGGTATGTAGTTCCAGCCTTTTGGGAACTTGGGAAGACCTCAATGTGACCCTGGCTGGGTCTTGAGTTTAATGGTGACATGATGAGGGAATCACTATGCTTAATTCCAGGCTTGTAAGTATTCAGGAATTTATAAGTATAGATAACTGTAATAATGAAAGCCAACAGGAAGCTGCTTTTACGGATAATGAGATCAGTTACTAATCAGATGACACGCCTCTCAAAGACGAGAGCAGCATCACCATGGCTTCCACCGGTTTCTATACAGCATCGATACGATACAGTCACGATATCCGAACCACGATACGATGAAGATTCAGACAACATGAAAGCCTTTACTCAAAATACCAGACATGCTGGAATTTCAATCTGCATTCTAATTCTTCCCAAATGTGTTGACTGGCGTTGAGGTCAAGACTACTGTTTCTATTTGACAGTAAACACATCCAGTCAAGTGTTTCACAACAAAAGACAGAAACACAAGTGTCTTGCAATCAGACTTTAAAAATATCTGAGGAAATCCCAAGTGGAGGAAAACAGCTGGCGAGAATTCCACGGTTAATGAATGATCGTCAATCCTGCCTGCGGTGGGCATGGTGTCTCCGCGTCGAGGTTCCGCCGGCTTTCCACGGCACGTTATTTTCGCACGATGGAGAAATGGAACCGGAATGGAAGAAAGAGAAAGAAGCGATTGTGTGAGGAGGAATCACACGAGTGCAGCTCCGCCCTCGCGGCTCACCGTGCTGATCGTTCGGAGTGGGAATGAAAAGAACCGCGGAGAGCAGGGCGCTGATTACATACCGCAAGCGTCACACTCTGACACCAGGCCCGCTGCCGAGGCCCTCGCCAGAAAGCCAGTTTGTCAATAACGTGCCCCCGCGTGCCAGAGTAAACATCCATTTGGAGGAGTAAAAAACTGTGGGAATGGTGCACGGGTACGACCCAGCGATCAGAACCAGGTGGCGAGATGTGAACCCTGCGGCCGTGGGGCGACGCTCTGATCATCCGCAGATGGAGGAGCTGAGATCACAGTCGAATGTCAGCGCATTGAAACTGACACACGACACCTCCAGAATGTTATTCCAAACCAAACAAGACCGGGCTGCGCTACCGCACGAGCCTTTCATCTCAGAGGCTGAAACAAGCCGGAGGTAACGAGGAAGATTCACTCAGTCACAATCAAAGTCTAGATCAGACATGCCGCCGCGTTCAGCCTTTCATCTACCAGTTCGCTATGAAATAGATCATGCTAGAAAGTCTTTTATTTTATAAGCTATATGCTTTTATGTAAGTGGTGAGTGGTAGTCATCAGGTGTTACACTCCTAGAAGGTGTAAAGAGGTCCTGTATGTTCCTTCACACAGACAGAACTCGGTAGTCCACGGCTGTTGTTCTTTAGACCTCATATAAAGGATCAGGGGTGTGGCATCGGACCAAAACAGATTCATTTTTAAAACTTATTAAGCCCATGACATCACAAAACAAATTGGAATAGCCAGCGACTGTGCAACAGCAAAACAGGCAGATACGTTCTACTTTTGCGTAGAGGAGTCGACTCACAGAGTCGATTCACTTGTCATCATAATCAATCATCGTTATGTCGACACCAGCAGGAATTCATTGGTAATGTAGCAGACTCACTGAGCTGAATAGCCAATCAGCATTCTCGTTATGTAACACCCTCAAGAGTTTTCAAACGATTCCACTTTGGAACCTCTGACGTCATCGAGGAGGCCGACACGCCGCTCCCGCTTCGCGTGGCTTTTCAGTCCAGCTGAGGTCAGCGTTCTCTAACAGAACACCTCACAGAAGCTGGTACGAAGCAGGTTCCTATTATCACACTGGGACTCTGCTGCTCATACAGCGGACATTTACTCAACT
The DNA here is from genome assembly GCA_025769995.1 of Xyliphius kryptos. Classification (NCBI taxonomy): domain Eukaryota; kingdom Metazoa; phylum Chordata; class Actinopteri; order Siluriformes; family Aspredinidae; genus Xyliphius; species Xyliphius kryptos. Next base: position 15,408 of record JAOUQT010108668.1, on the reverse strand, counting down.
GGAAGTGCTGCTACGATCCGAACATAAAACCTTAAGATTCTAGAACTGGTCCTGAGAGCCAGGGAGAAACACGAACCCCCAAAACTTCTAATCAAAGCTGTCTGTGAGAACTCAAGCTCCCCCTGAGGTACCACCACCACCACCACCACCACCACCCACTGTGTGATGTAGCTCCAGCAGGGTACGGGTTTGATGACTTGTGGAAAGACGGTCTCCAGCGGATCTCATCGCGAGTCTGAAAGGTTCCGCGTATGACGCGGATCACAGGCCGTGTGAACGTTAATCAGCGCCGCCGCGGCTTTCGGCCTGTTCTCACCGCGCGGGGCGTGTCGGCGGTTTTCAAACTTTAAGGGAAACGGATCTGAGGCGCTCAGCACCCCGCATTTCATCACACCCCTGCGCCGAGAACCGATCATCTCTGCCAGAGAACAACGCCTCGTTCCACCATGATGGAATCTAATAAAGACTAAGAGCTTACAGACGGGAGAGGAAGAACATCAAACAGAGAGACGGGCAGACGACGAGGGGAGACGATGAGAAACAGACACAAGTAGTGAGACAGAGAGCAAGACGTCGGAGGGGAAAAAATACAGATGTACAAGAAAACTGGAGAGAGAGACACAAAATACAAACATCTTCCAGTGATGATGCTTGTGTGTGCATGTGTGTGTGTGTGTGTGTGTGTGTGTGTGTGGTATTAAACAGACACACATGGATCCTGGTGTTACTGACGAGTCCAGACAGATCTGTGACTCGTTCTCGAGCAGAGAGACAGTGAGAGACAGAGAGAGACTGTTCCAACATTACTCATTAAACTGAGGTCTCATTCATACCCTCATCCACGCCGTGGTAAGTATATGAACACCTCGCTCCTAATTCATCACACAGACAGTGTGTCATTAAACCGGATCACATGACCTGAGACATGAGAACCGGGTCTGCGCTTGAGAACCAAACATGCTGCAAAATACGGTGGAAAGTGCTGCAAGAGAGAGGATCCGTTCTCGACCACAAGGGGCACTGTAATGTGAACTTGAGATGGACTACAGTATAAAATCGTAGAACCACAAAGACCATCTGTATGGTGGGTGGAGCATACATTTAGTCATTTAGCAGACGCTTTTATCCAAAGCGACTTACAAGCATCACAACGTGGGTTGATATAGAATCCTGGAGCAATAAGGATCTTGTTCAAGGACCCACATTGGTAACTTCAGTGGACCTGAGATTTGGACCCCCAACCTTCTGATTGATAGCCCAACCACCCTAACCATTAAGCTACCACTCCCCTGTATAAAGTCGTAGAACCGCAAAGACCAATTCATATGGTGGGTGGATCATACATTTATTCATTTAGCAGACGATGTTTTCCAAAGGGACTTACAAATCAGAGATCAACACAAGTCATGTCATGAGGAACCAGCTTCACTGTAGTATCAGCTGCACTGATCTGGCTTTTTTATTTATAGCAAGTTCCTGCGAAAGAAAAGTTGATTAAAAATGCTAAGGAACCTCAGGAACCGGGTTGGGAAGAACGTTCCACCATTTATTACCATTGTTGAATGAAACAGAGTAAGTTATCCAGTTGGAATCATCAGGAGACATTCATCACTAGAACGCAGTGAACGAGTTGGAAGGTATTTTGGAACACGACTGACCATGGTCTCATATGAGCCCCAAACACACCGATACACACCAATATGCACCCACACACAACTCCACCGACCAACCGAACAACCGAGCATCCCAGCTGCTCCGTCCTCCGTCGCTTTTGTAAAGTGAAGATACTCATTAACGTCAGGAAGCAGAAGAATCGCAGAATAATCACCGATCCTCCGACTGACTCGCCGTATCGTGTGACGGGTTAAATGAGCTGTAATTAGGAACGTACCATTCCCACAATGCAGCTCTTCTGGAGCACACACATGTGAGAACAATGAGAACTCCTCACACCATGAACATTCGGCTCCTCCCGAAGCTGCACGCTTTATTATTTTTAATATGTAATCACGCAGCTCTGGTGCAAATCAAACTGTGAATAGGTCCTCAGTCTCCGCGGCCGAACGAGGCTCCATTACGTAAACTGAAAAATGAAGGGGTTCGATTGTGGCTGAGCTGGAAGCAACCACCAGCCCGTTCAGCCTGTATATAATATTTCATAATGTACTGCACGACCACAAGCGTTTCCATAACACACCCGGGACGCCGCGTCCAAAAATGACCCATCATCGCCAGACTTCTCCCGAATCCATCATGCATTCGTAACGCTGACGTGGCTCATTGTTCATCCCCCATTAAGCGCCATATTAAACGCTCCCATTTACATTAAACCCCCTGTTCTCTTTTTTCAGGCTTGGCACCGCTTACATGACGAGGGCACCGAGCCTGTTCGTCACACTGAAGCGTCCAAGGAGGAGCAGGCCTCAAGCTGCGGCGGAGTTAAAGGTTTGGCCGCTGATGAAAAGATCTAAAATGTCTCTTGGCGCATCGGCGCGGGCATGTGCACGCCCACCGGCCAGCGACAGAAGGAGGGGGAGATTATTTCCCAGAGGTCGATGCCAACCGCTGCACGTCCCCTGCAATCAGCAGCGTGCCAGTCAGCTTCTGTCCTCGTATCGCCCGTGAGACGGCATTAAACATCATCATCAAATATAAATATAAACCGGCCGCCTCGCAGCGGATACACGCGTCCCGCTGTGCCCAAGGATGCGGCTTCATCTGGATGGAAAGAGATTAGTCTCGGAATCAATCAGAGATGCGTCACTAACGTTTTATTGTCCGCGAGCGCTGCTTAACTCCTTGTTATGAAAATGTGTGAATACGCACGGCTCACTCGCATAAAGCTTTTGGTTTTGTTTTTTTTTTCTTCCTTTGGATCTGCCATCCGTCGTGGTTAACTCTGTCTTAGTTCCATGCACAAAAAAATGCCCAGAAAAAAATATATCTTCAAAGAAAATGAATTGTAGGTAAACTGGAGAACCTAAACTTCCCCTTGGTGTGAATGTTTGTCTGTATCTGCCCTGCGATGGGCAGAATCACCTCCTCCTTCTCTCAGATGGTTACCAGTGGCATAACAGGAACATAACCAACACTACATCCGTCTCAAGAATGTTGGCGGGATATAACATGACGCGTTGGTACCTGGGAAGCCGAGGTGGCGTCCACATTCTTTTGACCACCTATTAGCCTATTTTCTTTTGGCTATAATATCATTTGTGAGCCGAATCTATTCCACATGAAAGGAAAGAAATCCATATTGAACTCGAGCGGGAGTAATAACCGCCGTAATTCAGGTTCTGGTAGAAATCCATCCCATCACCTGAGTGGAATAAACCCGGCGCCTTCTTTCCTTCAGGTACGTTCTCGTTTCATACCACATTACTCCCGCTGTCATTCCGGTAATGCTTTTAACCCCGACCCCTCCCCAATTTTCAGGAGCTTGGGCTCCTATCCCCATCTCTTTTGGAGTATTTGTCTGCAACCTTTTCCCACGCGGTGCATTAGTGGAACCGAAGCGTTGGAGGAGGCACCATGCTGAGGGAAGAAAAAAGGAAAGAAGCACAGCCCACCGGGCCGGTGGAGCAGAGTGGCAGCTGTCACCCTGCCTCTGATTTACCCACCTACACCGAGATCAGAACCCAAGGCAGGGCGCCGCTTCACTGCAGCCCCCGGGGCGTCATCACTGCACGCCGTCGCCGACCCCACCGCAGCCGCTAATCTTCCAGCTTCAGATCATATCAGGGGAACATGACGTGGAATTAATCCGCCTTTCAGCGGAGACTGAGCTCCACACGTCGCTGCGTTATCAGCGGCTTCATGTCGTTTTCTCATTACAGTTTAAAAAACAATGTTTATAAAAGCAGCAAACGTCCTGAAGATCTGAACACGGGGGAAGCTGTTTGGATTCTAATGAGTATAATGTTACCATACATTACAGTAATTGTCCAATCAGGTAACTTTACCAGCCTGACCGCCGAGATCAGACACTGTACCCGAGTTGAACAAGAGCCTTAACAGGATAACGTGTTGCGTTCACACCAGCTAATCACTGCAACAGTTCAGCGCTGCAGTCCATGTGCACAAGGGGCTGAAGAGACATAAAGGCTTGTGACTCGCGCCGACTTCGAGGTTTCACCCTGTCATAACACAAACAATGTGGGAAATCTGATCCAACACGACGTCCCGCTTTCATCAGATTACCGCAAACCCGAGCCAGACCTCCGAAAGACCCGTCCCATAAGCCGGGGCAAAGTGCGGAGCTGCTAATGCTAACAGGAGCATGCGGGGGAGGAGAGGAACAATTACAGCCTTTAATGACTTTAATGACTGCAGCAGGACTCGCTGCTCGGACCATCAGGCACCACTTTGTTCCCCAATCTGCAGGTTTATGACCTGAACCTGGTGGAACAAATGGTCTCAGGCATGGAGTTTACATCAGGAGGCTATCTGTGTCCACCCCTCCACCCCCCACACGACCCTCACGACCCCCTAGAGGGCCTGAGTAAGCACACTTTCGGGCAGATGGACCCCGCAGGAACTGGTTTCACGAGGTGGGACTCGAGAGCGGAACCAGCCCACGCTCACACCATTTGGTTTTTCTCTTTTCATCCCCCAAACTGTGGCGAGGACAGACGGGAACGCCATTTGGGGGGCCGCTAAGCGCCATCCCACCCACATGCTTAAAAAAACAAAGGCGCCGCTTCGGTTCACCTCTCCACTGATGCGGGGTCAGACGTCATTCGTCAAGTTGTCTATTTATTAATTATACTATTTACTTTGATTTGATTCAAAGTTGAAAAGGAGATCACACAGGCTTTCTACAAGATTTTGGAGTGTACCAAGGAATGTTTTAACCATTCATCCAGCAAAGCATTAGTGAAGAGCGTTGGCTTTAAATCTCTGTTCTAGTTCATCCCAAAGAATTTGATGGGTTTGAGAAGGTGGAGGAACCTGACTGGTACACAGTCCTGCGGGATAAATGGGACTCCAAAACCTTTTGGGAAGCTTTTCAGGAAAGTCGAACGTGACGTCACGAAAGTTCCTTGTACTACGTGAGACGGACGAATATCAGGTTGATTGTGACGTCAGACTTTGAACTGAAACCAATCAGTTAAGTAATCAGAAGGAATTCATACATAATTATGGCCTCTTTGTAAACATGAAGCGCTGTGATGTAAGAGCACTTTCTACCTCTGCAATATCAACACTCTGTTCCTTGAGAAGCTGAAATTCAGTAAATAGGTCAGAAAGATAAGCGCGAATCCTGTGTGTTCCCGCCGCAAAGCTAATGATGGCTGTGATTTCTTACAGGGCCATGAGCTGGAACCACGGCGGAGGAGACGCGTCTCGCTATCGAGGGTAAAAATAAACCCCGGTGCAACTCTGATTGAGAGAATATTTTATCACGCCATGGCATTCAGGCGGGAGAATAAATCAGCAAAATGTCAGCGTGCCGTGTGACTCTCGGACGGAAATAGAAACCTCGGCGTGCGAGCGCCCGGGAGGAAAGTGATTTTCAGGCTTACATGTGATGTAGTAATCCTTGTCCTTGTTGAACTCCAGACCCATGTAGTTAGGACTAAACTCCTGGAACTTGATGGTGAACTTGATGTCCTTTTCAGGTTTATTGCAGGTGACCAGGACGTACGGGTCGAGCACGGTGCTGCACGCCTCCGCCTGCTCCTTCTTCACCAGGTACAGTTTGTAGTACTCGTATTGCTGTCCTGCATCCGCTCGGGGGCAGATTATATCCATCCTGTCCCCGATGTCGGGGTAGATCACCAGACCTTTACCGCTCTGAAACCTTGAGGAGGAAAGAGAGAGAAACGAGGACGAGGGTGAGACATGACAAAGCAACATAAACACATCTCCATCATGGAGCAATCGAGGACAGCACCTCCCATCAGCATGCATTCACATCGCAGCTCTACCGCAGCACTTTTTGGTGGTAAGGCAACACCTGCTGCACCTCCTCCTCCTCTAATGATATTCCTCACTGATTCAGTAAAAGCCAAGGCTCTAAAAACCATAAAAACGAAACGCATCAACCTCCTTTTAACACTGCCGCCGCCCCGTCAGCGCCCCCCGAATGAGTTTCACTGGATAAATCTGTGCAGATTAACTCTATTCACTTTACTTTGATTTCAGTCTTTTAAAGAGCTTAATCCTGGAACCGAATTCAAGGATTTCACTCTAATTTTAGTTGGCAGGTGATTCGACAGGCCCCTCTAATCCCGCTTACCTTTTCTGACTGCGGCACACGGTGAGTAAACACAATAACAACCTGTTTCTGGTGTGTTGATTTATTTGGGGCAGATGTGGGACGGGCCGCTTTGAAGCATCAACTCCGAATGACTGCGAGGAAAATCCCGTGTGATGTAAAGCAGCTGATGAGAGTCGCCCTTAATTTGGAGCAGACATTACGGTTTTTGTTGTGATTTTAGTAATGGAGTGTAAAGCGATGCGTCTAGTTACGAGAGAAACAGGATTATTGACACGGCCATTCTTATTCTCGTTCAGCATGCGCCACTGAGTTTCTCATACGCTGACCCAGATAAATATAGAACAACGCAGACGTGACGAGGCGAAACGAGCGGGTACAGCGTGCCGACGTCACTGCCACATGCACGGCTGCTGTGTGAAATCAGGACATAAAGAAAACATAGTAAGAAGAAAAATTCATCTATTCATTCGTTATTTTCCACTTATTCCTCTACGAGGGTCGCAGTAGGGTTTCCCATGCCCATCCAGGGGAGAACATCTCAGACGCTGGGCAGATACACCCAATCTATCGCTGGGAACACACTCACTCACACATCCAAACACACACTATACAGGGCAATTTAGAGCATTCAGTTTACCTGGAATCCATGTTTTTGGACTGTGGATGGAAACCGGAGAACCCGGAGGAAACCCATGTGGACACAGGGAGAACATGGAAACTGGGAACATTGAAGAAACTGGAATTTAAGCAAACTGGCGTAAAGTAACTGCAGCCAGTGACCCACTCCACAACTTTATAGCAAGACAGGAGGACAGGATACCGTCCCTGCTGATGGTGAACCGTTGTAATGTATGTTCCTGACACACATTAGCCCCACCCTGCCAGCCCCCTCCATTTAAATCACAATCAATCCTCTTTCCTGGAGCCTTCAGCTTCAGCTCCACATAATCCATCTAATCACTTCCTTCGGAAATCCGTGATTAGCTGAATGAGTCTAATCACCAACGAGAAAACACAAGGAGAAGAAGATTTGAGCTGAAAATTAAACCTGCAAGGAGACAGAACTCGTGGAAGACGGATGGAGGTTACGGGACTTTGGGACACAACATGGAGCCAAATCTGCAGAGGGGTTTGCTCATTTGAGGGCTAAATAGTACCCTGGAGGAAACCTCCATAGTAACAAACATGATGTAAGGAGGTACCTTTGTATTTCTGAGATTGTTTGTTTTTATAGTTGAAATGTCCGCAGCTCTAAATGTGCATCAATTTATGAACACCGAGAGCAACATGGCGCCAATCGTCTTAACATCTCCATTTACTGATTTTTTTTTTTAAACCTGCCTGCCCGAGAGCCAGAGGCCTCGATATGAACTCCTAATTAGATTTACAAGATGCACGAGTGAGCCGTAAACACATCGCCATGGCAACACGGCGCTTTGTTACTGACCACTTCACCCACTCATCTCTCACCTCACTTCGCCCACTCATCACCCCCCAAAACCCCCGTTGTGCCTGTCATTCTTTATTCCCCCCATCCGCTCCCCTGTTCTTACCCCACTTGATCTTTCCCGTTGTATGAACGCTGCCTTTACATTCAGTTACAATGAGAAAAGGATTTTTTGCAGAAAGGAACCAGACGCAACTTCTGTCAGACCAGACGGCGAGTTCGCCTTAATGCGAGACGATGCGAGAATTTAACCGGCAAGAATTTCGCCGGTGTTTCTCAAGTGTTTCTCGAGGAAAAATGTCATTACTGCTGTAAGAACACAAGGGGGAGTGTGTTATCACGAATAATATCACAGCTGTGATTGATTACAAGGCCTGACCAAATCACAGCGGTGATGTTGTTCCCGATAACACTCTCACTTTCAACAAGAGCCATTTGTTAAGCAGTAAACATTAATTAAGTTCCACGAGCAAAACACTTGACGGCTTCTTTCTGTTGCCTAGCAACATAAAAACACCTACAATAGATGTTTGCAGTGAAGTATTACTAACTTTCACTAGACGAAGCATCACTGTGCCGACTCTCTGAATCATGGAGTTGCATGAGCGCTGATCAATTAGACGCCTGTTCTTGATTATTAATATTCATTGGAACCAAGAACAATAAAAAATAACTCAGAGAAAAATGCTTTGACTTTTAGGATTAGAATTTTGGCCATATTCAAATTTACACCTTTAAATGAGACAGAAGTGCTTTTTGGGAACCGAGCGCTAATTTCACTAATAAATAAAACGTTAACAGCAGGCTGTGCGTGTAAGTGAGTTAGCGGGTGCTGTTTCCCAGGACTGTGTGTAGTACAGAACATAATGAGCTTTTGGCTCAGCATGAAGACTGGCAGCACCATGGCAGATGTGAGCTAACTGGGATAAAAGAAATCGGGGCAGCAATTAGTGTTGAGTTCATTGTAAAAGGCCTGCGCTTGGCAACTGGTACCTTCATTAGCATCTAAACACGGAGTTAAAATTACGGCTCTCTAATGCTAGTTCTGGAGCTAAAGTTACTGCTCTTTGCTGCTAGTCCTAAAGCTAAAGTTATGGCTCTGCTACTAGTCCTAAAGCTATAGTTACTGCTATCTATTGCTAGTCCTAAAGCTAAAGTTACTGCTATCTGTTGCTAGTCCTAAAGCTAAAGTTACGGTTCTCTGCTGTTAGTCCTAAAGCTAAAGTTACGGTTCTCTGCTGCTAGTTTTAAAGCTAAAGTTATGGCTCTCTGTTGCTAGTCCTAAACATTTACATTTAGTTATTTAGCAGACGCTTTTGTCCAAAGCAACTTACAAGGATCCCAACTTAGTTGGGGTCAGAACACAGGGTTGAAACAGGACCCTGGAGAAATGAGGGTTAAGGGTCTTGCTCAAGGACCCACATTGGTATCTTCAGTGGACCTGGGATTTGAACTCTCAACCTTGTGATTGATAGTCCAACACCCTAACCACGGAGCTACAGATCACAAACACCTCTGAACTAATTCTTGAGTGGTAGCTTTGTGAAGCAGGAACGATTAAAATGGCAAGATCCCGAGATCATAATCTGTGTGGTTTGTTGGATATTATTCCAGACAGTCTGTTTCACCTGTGTGTCCTTCTAAAATCTGTTCATGCATGTTGTGTCAGTGGAGAGAGTGCTGCAAAATGTGCGTCAGGCCATAAGAATTCTAGACATGTAAAATAACAGATGGGTTTACTTTAGTAAGTCTATGCTGTTCATCATATGCCAAATCTTAGGGTTGCGTTTTAATCTAAATCTCATTGCCCATATTCGAATCAATCCTTTATTATATAACCAAGATTTGAATTAAAATGTATTTTCTCTCAAAGATACAATTTAATCGTGGTAACAGTCTGTCCTGCATTCCCAACAAACGCACCCACATTTGTTTACCTGGTTATTTTATAAATTACAAAGTGATGCATTTTAATATTCAGTTTATTTGCTCAGATCATAAACATTTGAAAGGTTTAAATCAGTTTGCATGTTTTGTACTTTGGTATAAAATATGTATAGTGCAGTAATATTATAATTAAAAACACAAAAGGAAGGTTCCTTTAAAAAATCAAACAGAAAACATGTTTTGTGGTACACCTTAAGGTGAGGATATAATATGGAATGATGTTTGAACAGTGCAATTGCAAGTGTTGGACAATAAATCTTCCACAAGTAAACATGCATTAGGAAGAATGGTCAGGTTTCATTGGTGGGGGTTGGGGGGGCGGTAATGTTAGGATTGATGATTAGCAAAGTTAATAGTGGGAGCTATAGGTAGATTCTACTGTCATTTGGAGAATGGATATATAATGTGTCATACAAAATAATTTACACCCGTTTAATCAGACTGTGTAGGTGTTCTGTTTTGAGGAAGCTAAAGTTATTGTCACCTCTGGGATGCTTTAAAGCGCAAGTGAGATTAGTTTAAGTTATATTTAGTGCTCGGTTAATCTGACATGGTTTGAAAATCTACCTTGTAATTTCCTGTTGCAGAATGCTAAGGTGCAGCACATTTTTTGGACTTCTCACAAACATGCATATATTTATCTGTGTTTATTTCGACGTCACTGGATTTTTCTTAAATACCGTTTGTCTGTTCTTGCGGTGTATCAATTTGTACTAAGTGATTAATTTAGAGAGATGGAGCCCTGGTGAGTCTGAATAAAGCCGCACAATGCTCATTAAATAAACCACAGCATTTTGGCGCTAAGCATTTATTTGGAGAATTATCTTGTCTATTTGTTTCTGCATGTTCATTTATGCATTCTTTAGCTAGCAACTTCTGGATATATGTTTCCTTCAGGCAGGAATTCTTCACATTAACGCAGTTAAGACATAAGGAACTCTTAGCGTCGAGGTATTTAAATAATTCTAAAGTCATTTGTCAGATTTGTCATATTCCAGTGAGTAATAGTAATAACAAATAATAACAATAATAACAAACCCTGTGTTCTATTTGAGTTTGAATGGTGTGATGTGATTTACGTAAACCTTTGCATTGCTATGAGGAAGTCTCAGGTTTATAACAACATGCCAAAGGGCTTGTCTTTTGTTCCTGCTGTGAGTTTTTTCATGCATACTGTAATCTAATCTTTACGTCTAATAACTTTATAAAATTCTAGTTTGTCTTTAATCCACATTTTAGGCATATTCTATATTTTAGATTCATGTATTGTGCATTTAGTCATTTTTAAAATTATTTTAATACATGGTATTTCATGGTAAAGGTATATGTGCGGTAGGTCGTTTACAGACAAGTGTTTTTCAATTGTAGTTTAAAAACAATGCACTTAGGGAGCAAATAGTATCTCCAGTGTAACTGTTAGCATGTCTTGGGAATGTTGGAGAGCGAACCTGAGTACACAAAGAAAACCCACCCAGGGAGGACCTTTATTTGCCCCAACTGGGAATCAAACCCAGGACCTTCTGCTGTGAGATGGCAAAGCAAACTGCTGCAACACTGTGCCGCCTAAATGCATTTTCGTGGATTATCATTAACAAATCTGTGTTTGTTGACAGTAGGTTACATCAATTAAATTTCAATTTAAAGGCTTTATTGGCATGACAAATGTTGCATCTCTATTGCACAAAACTGGGGTAAAAATAAAACAAAGACAACAAAAAATGTGAAACGTGTGTGTGTGTGTGTGTGTGTATTGGCTGACTTGGTCACTCTTTGTCCCTCCTCTGGTAGTAGGTGTGTGTACAGAGCTGCCAGTGCACAGCTCTTCCTCTGTGTTCCCCCTGTAGGTGGGGCAGTTTTTCATTAGGGGTGAGGGAGGTTAAATTGGCGATAGGTTGTGTAAATCTGGTAAAATATATTGAGCTCTGATGTGTGTATATTTTGTGCATTCAGTAAGGAAGTGCAGCTATGTCTTAGTTGTATTCAGTGTACTCCGCTGACACAGCCTCTGACACAGCGTGGACTGTCGCTGTTTTAATTTGGGTTGTCTGAATGGGGTTTGAGATCTGACACTGACACTGAGATCTGAGTCTGTAGTGTGTTAGTGTGTGTGTGTGCTGTGGTGCAGCAGAGGCTCAGGATCAGTTGGATGAGGGGACTGGTGAGCTTTATAATGGTATATAGTATGGTATATGGTTTATAGGTATGCGGGTCACTGTCCTTCAGGGGGTTGTAAAATGTAATTGCACTTTTTAAAATTTGAACATTTAATGTATAATGGCTTAATTCTGCCCTGCATGCATTATTGGTGGTGCACCTTCAGGATTGTACATAGATTTTAAGGACATCGTATAATTTTCCCCCTGCACCACATTTTATAAAACAAACCTTCCAGATTGAGTTGAATGCTTTTTGAAAGTCAATAAAACATGCAAAGAGCGGCACGGAGGCTTAGTGGTTAGCACGTTCGCCTCTTAGTGCAGGGGATTCCGAGTTCGAATCCAAATCTGGGTGAAGTTTCCATGTTTTTCCTGTGTCTGTGTGGGTTTCCTCCAGGTTTTCCGGTTTCCTCCCACATTCCAAAACCATGGATTCAGTGTAAATTGAATGCTCTAAATTGCCCTGTATAGTGTGTGCATGTGTGAGTGTGCACAGCAATGGATTGGCGCCCTGTTCTGGGTGTATCTTCCCAGCGCCCAAAACGTTCTCCTCTGGATGGGCATGGGGAACCCCACTGCAACCCTAGTATAGAATTAAGCGGAAGATAATGAATGAATGAATATTTGTCTATTAGGGTGGAAATGTAATCTGTTGTGCGGTAATTTGGTAAGAAACTAATCTGACTTTTACTCGGGACATTGTGTTCAGTAAGGAAGTTTAATAAATGTAAGTTAATGATACTAAACAAGTTCCTCAGGTTACTGTTTAAACAGTTCACCTCGGTAATTATTATGGTTGAATTTATCGCCGCTTTTATATATTGGTGTTATTAAACCTTGATTACAAATTTTAGGCAAGGAACCTCCACTCAGAACCAAAGTATATAATTTTAATATGGAGTTTATTACTGGAGTTGGTTGAGGATCCCGTCGGGTCTCAGGGCTTTGTTTGGTTTTAGTTGGTTGATATTAGTTTAGAGTTCTTGATCCGTAATGAAATTCTAAAGGGGACTGATGTTTTTTTCAGTTTTGTAATTTTCCTTCATTATTTCATTTTATCCCAATTTTCTCAGAACTTGTATGTGTTAATGGACTCATCAATTAGTGTCAGTTGTTTCTGTGTGTGTTGTGCTTTTTTGGTTCTGAGTGTACGTTTGTGTTATTTAAGTGTTTCACGTTAAAGAAGTCATATGTTTATATTGTTTGGGTTTCTATGTTTTTCTTTGATCATTTTTAAAGTTCTTTTTCTTTTATTCTGACGGTCTTTATCGAACCATTTTTCATCTCTTTCAAGTTTTTGATCTGATTTAAAATTAGTTTTGCTGTCTCTGCTGTTCTTTTAAAGATATAATTGAGATTATGGGTGACCAGATTAACTGATAACAGTAAAAACATAGAAGCCAGTAAAATACAAAGGACTTAAATTTTAATTTAAAAAAAAGTTTGGAAAAACACACCATTAGTTTCTACTACGTCATTCAAAATATATGACTACATTCTGGGTTTTGTACGTAATGACTCATCAAATAAAGAGGAAACAAATCTGAGAGTTGACACAGTAAATTCATAAGTGAGTTCAGTTTATATTTGTGTTATAATATAAGGATTAAGGAATGTTTCCTACAAGGTGTGGCAGTAAAGAGTGAATAAGTGAATAAATTGCTCCTTTTACATACAGTGTTTACACACCGATGAATTTCCCCTCCACATTTAACCCACCCGTGCAGTGAAACACACACATGTACACACACTGGTGATGCGAGCACACGTGCCCAGAGCGGTGGGCAGCCTTTTATACGGCGCTCAGGGAGCAATTGGGGGTTAGGTGCCTTGCTCAAGGGCACTTCAGCCATAGTACTTGGTGGGAGTGGGAATCGAACCGGCGACCTTCAGGTTGCAATTCTGGTTCTCTAACCACAAGCTTACAACATTAGTGCAGTAACCAGTTTTACAGTTTTTTAGCAGAGCAGTTTCTGTAAAACATCCACATTTAAACTGAGCAAGCAACCTTAATCTAACTTCTGTGTTGGTTTGAAAAAAAATAATGCTCATGTCCATCCAGCGGAGATCGTTTTGGGCGCTGGGCAGATACACCCAGGAGAGTTTAATAGCTAAATTGGAGCAGCCTGGTGGCCAAGCTTCATTAATTGCACATTGCACCAGTAAGAGCAGAGTGTGAAGGTTCAATAAGCATGTTAACAGAACAGTTTTGCTCCAAATATTGTAATGCACACAACATTTTGGGTGACATTCCAGAGTTCAAAGGATTGGTTTGATGAACATGAAAGTGAAGTTGAAGTTGAACATCTTCCATGGTGTGCACACTCACTAAATCTAAATATTATTGAGCCACTTTGGGGGTGTTTTGGAGGAGCGAGAAAACGTTTTGCTCCACCAGCATCATGTAGTGACCTGGCCACTGTCCTGCAAGAAGAATGTCTTAAAATCCCTCTGACCACTGTGCATGACTTGTATATGTCACCTCCAAGAATTATATATAAAAGAAGCATGAAGTAAAAGTTCTTTAAAAAAATCTACTTGTTTATTTAAACACACTGTCGATGTGCAAAACTGGTCTGATTAGTGTATTCATTTTCTAAATATTAGGAAGTTAACTTAGATTTGTGTGGAACAGTTTTGAGCATGACATTTTCTGTAAAGCCTTTTAATCATTTTGGATTTATCTTAATTGAAAATGTAGACTAAGATTATAAATCTGTCATTACATTGGTTTTAGGATTTAATTTATGCTTTCTTTCCAAAATCATTTCCAAATTGGAAAATCAAAAGTAAGTGCATTTAAAGTGCTTAGCAAAGAATGTTGTTTTCTCCTGCAAGATGCCTGTTTTGCTAACTTGGGTCAAGCTGCAAAATCCTGTGTTGGGTGTAGTTTCCCCACAACCTGTGCTGGTGGAATTTGTGCCATCATTTATTTTCTTTCTTTAAACTCAGTTACTTTCATTCTTCATCTGCTTGGGTACTTGGTAATGTTTTGGTTGTGCCAAGGGCAGCTAAAGACATTTAAATGGTGAATGAAGGTACTGTGTTTCGTTGGTAATTTTGTAGATGGAAATTTAGGTCTAATTTTAGAAGTCCTCGATGCCTAATTGCCCACCTCTAAAATCTCACAGAGCAAAGATATAATATTAGTTCAGCTCTGTTGCAACATGTCTGAACTTCTTGCTTTTTTTTCTGCTTTCACTGACTGGTAATGTCATTTACAAAGTCCTCATTTTACAGTCCTTCAACAGTGAGATCACACAGACAGCCTTAAAGATACAGATACAAAATTTAATGTAAAACACTACTGACCAGGTAATAGCACTGTAGAGAGTGGTAAATGTATAATTCTGTACATTTTGTTTTCACTGAGAGCACTGACATACAATCATATTTTATTTTACCAAGATACCAAATTATTCTGTATAATCAAGGATTATCAAAAAAAAAATGGGTGCCAAATTTTCTAATACATAAAGCTAGTCCAATAAGCATTTAAAAAGATAAGGGATAACATTTACATTACATTTACATTTAGTTATTTAGCAGACACTTTTGTCCAAAGCGACTTACAAGTATCCCAACTTGGTTGGGATCAGAACACAGGGTTGATACAGAACCCTGGAGCAATGAGG
>JAOUQT010108572.1:0-19505 GCA_025769995.1 Xyliphius kryptos | reverse complement strand
GGATGGGTTAAATGTGGAGGACAAATTCCTCTGTGTGTAAGCACAGTAGGCAAAATGAATCACTTTATCACTTTATCCAGGTTTGCAGGCGAAATAACACCATTATTTGTTCTACAACTTTTTGAAATTTCATAAGCATAAGACAAGAGCACTCTGATCTACCAAATGAAGAACTGACTAAAAGCAGGGTTGTTTCACAGAAACTTACCTTCAGCTCTTTAGCTCCCCCAGTAGATGCTCCCTGAGAGATTTGCTGCAGCTGTTTAATGCGTTCACTGAAGTCAGCCACCCACTGAATCACAGTCATCGAGGCAGGGACAGTGTAACGACACCAGCTACGGGGCAGGATGCCTGCAGAACGGTTGGATGGTTTAATTTACTATCCCTGACAACAAAATAGCAACTTACCACTCTTAGAGGTTAATTCTTTAATTGTTTAAATATTGTAGAAAAAAATATTGTCTACAAATAAGTCACAAACTAGATATTTTTCTATTAACAACCGTGCCATGTTTAATAAAGTAATAAGGTACGAGACGGCATGCCTTATTGTGAATAAATCACAGAAAAGAGGTTAGCATGACATGAAGCGGAGTACAGTTACACCTCTTACCTGTGATTTATTCACAATAATTCACAACCTTATGTGCCTTATTGCTTTTATAAAATGGCAACAAACACACTAATAAAAAAAGGTTTGATTCAGAAATGCATTTATTAAAACAAAAAAAAGTCTTCCATGACGACATGTAGTCTGTTTTTTAAAATGAACTCTGATTGCCAAGTAAATGGTTTCCAGTTTCTCCATCAAATTACAAAATGTTGTTTATAAAAACATTGGGAAAAAAGAATGTATTGCTATTCATTAAGACAAATGATAAGCGGTAGGAGATGTGCATTCAGTGAGACCACAGTTAAACAAACAGCTCAGCCAATCAGATTTAGGCACCGGTCCTTAAATCTGATTGGCTGAGCCGTTTGTCTAGCCATGGAATTATTCACAATAATCCACATCTCTGAGCGCTTAACCTTCCTGTAAATGCGTGATATTAAAAACTATTTTTCCAGATGTTTTTCATAAACTGCTTTTTGTTATTTGGCCACTAGATGGCAGTATTTGTTAAAGAAACAGGAATTATTTTTCTTGCATCAGGGTTAATTTGAAAAAAAAAACCAAAACAAAACAGACAGGATTATGTTGCGGAAGGAGAGTTTATTAGCGATTTTGCTTTCAGTCAACTGATTTACTTTGTTTTTTGTGTTCTAGTGTGTTGGTAACTGTTTTATAAACACAATTAGACACTCAAGGTTGTGCTTTATTGTGAATAATCCACTGGAAAGAGGTGTAAAGGTAATAACACCTCTTTCCTGTGGATTATTCACAATACATGCCCTCTCGTGCCTTATTACTTTATTAAATCACACTTTTCTTTCTATTCTGATGCTTGGGTCACACTTCAGCAAGTTTTCTTGACCATCTCTACATGCCTAACTGAATTGAGTTGCAGCCATGTGTTTGGCTGATTAGCGATTTGTGTTATTGATTTTGTAACTTACCCTTGACAAGGTCATTAATTAATGTTCTTAGGTCATTAGTCTGCTTCTTTTTGCCCTCGCACACCTGCACTACATCTGAAAGGTCCTGACGCACGTCTTGCAACATCCGTGCTCCCATCTTCACCTCGCGCTCAAAAAAGCGGAAAAGAGGATCCTGTGAATCATGGAATAAAAATTATTTATTTAGGGTTTTCCCTTTAATGGTTCTTTCTATGGCAGGATAAGTATAAAACATTTGCAGGCTGCAGGGGTTGTCCTTCATTTGAAAGACAACACGTTTTAAGAACCAGTTTGGATTTCAGCACCATCTCCACTGACTTCACTTGTTTTTGTATGTTGAGCATTAATGCTACACATCCCTAATGTGCACATTCACCCTCGTATACAGATAAAACAGCATTTTTGAGACTGAGGCGTAGTCCATACGAAGCTGGGTATTTATTAAAAACGGAGGTCTTCCCCACATTGTTTTCGAAAACACACACACGGGAGTTTATATATAAATGAAGTTTATGTTTTTATCCACAAGAACCTACACAAATACACCAAGACGCATAGATGTCAGTGTAACAAAGCTAAAAATCTGTCAGCCAATCAGAATCCCTCAAAATAAACACCCAACCTTGAAGTTCTCCTTCTATTGTGCCCCTCAATGCATTGTAACAATTTGGTTTGTTAAACGAAACGAGCAAAAATCATCTGAATTAACATAAGAAAAAACTGCATAAAAATGTTTTTCCAGATACCCGGCTACATGTGGACTAGGTCTGATTTTATTTATTTTTTCCAATTATAGATCAAACAGGGCCAGATGTGTCATGGATGCTTGTATTGCCAACCTATGCCGTAGTGTGTCTCTCGCAACTGATATACATGTTCAGATCACCAGTGCCATTTAAGTAATCAGATTTCATCTCGTAAAAGACCTGAGGGCTCGGGTGGCACGGTGGCTTAAGTGTTAGAATGCTCACTTCTTAGTGCTGGAGAAACAGCTTCGAATCCAATCTGGGTGGTTTCCATGTTCTCCTCATGGGTTTCCTCCCACAGTCCAAAAAATGGTTGCTTTAAATGTAAATTGGCCCTTTGTGTGTGTGTTTGTGTGCCAAGCGATTGATTGGCGCTCTCTTCTATGTTTCTCTACCCAGCGCCCGAAACGTTCCTCCCTGGCTGGGCATGGACCTCTAGTATAGGATTAAGCAGAAGATGAAATATGCTATGCCCAAAGAACTACATAAGTAAAATAGAAAATGGTTTTGTGTACCAAGCGCCGTTCTGCTGATCATTTTATACAAAGCTTTATTCATTTACTTTTTACACTTTCACGAAAAAACAACAAACTAAATATCACGTTATCGCTGCATATTTGTATAGTTTAAGATGTTCAAGAAACTAAAACACTAGCCTTTTTGAAGATGCAAGACTTTTGGTATCTCATAACCCACCTTTATGTTCTCCACAGTGCGTTTAAGGGGACTAACTGACAGCGGGATCAGTTGGAGCCAGTTGCAAGCTGTGGTGTGCAACGTCCTCATCCATGCTGGCTGAGCATCCGAAGACGAGGCGGTACGCTGCTTCTTCTCAGTTTCATAGGCCAGGTCGTCCTCATCCTCCAGCATCTGCATTTTCAGCAGCTTACCCATCATGTCAGTGCCTGGGGGAGGGCAAGGGAGGTACGTGGGACCACGACAGACGGTGGTGGAGGTGGACAGGAACAGCAATGAGGAGAATCAGCCAGCAAAAAATTAATAAATAAAGCAAAAAAATAAAATAAATAATAGTTGATAAAAAAGTTGCCTTTTTACTTTAAACACAGGAGTTATAAGGGTTTCAAAGTGTTACAAAGAAACAAATATAAAAATGGAACATGAAACAGTCCAGCAAGCAAAAAGAACATCACAAGGTCATGCATAATGGGTAGGGCGTCATTTTAAGCAAACTCATCAAAAAGCTGGAAGGTGTTTGCAGAGCATTAAATGTATTGACATGATGGCACCAAAATACAGCTGCTGGAGGGTCAGGGCAAATCCCTACCCTTAACAGAACACACCCACCTGCATGTGTATGATTTAGTAACAGCTCGCGATGACAACGCAACAAATATTCACAGTACGCACTAATGTTTTTAACCAGAATAAAGAATTCATTACATATTTGAGTTTTTGGTCTAATTAGGGAATTTGTGATAATTGAATAATACTAAAAAGGCTTGAGTTGTTTTTTTTTTTAATTTATATCATACCAATCAAAGTTTGGACATATTTATAACATAACTTTTTGTGAACAATTCAAGATTGGAGTCCTTCGGTTTGTGGACTACAGTTCATACCGTGTTGGTCCCCTTTACTCTGTTCTCTAACGGTCAGGATCTTAATAGTTTGGTTGGTGCATTATTCTCATTTCAGCAGTGTCACTGAGGTGTTTATTAAAGCAATAAAATACAAAAGGATGCACATTATTGTGAATAAATCACGGGTGTTATTAGGCACGACACAAACTGGAGCACAGTTACACCTCTTTCCTGTGATTTATTTACAATAATGCACAACCTCGAGTGCATTATTGCTTTTAGGAAACGGTTACAAACGCACTTAAAAAAAAAAATGCATCATGTAATCTAGTCCAGTTTTTAAAATGAATGCTAATCGCTGAATAACAGGGTTCCGGTTACACTAACAATCAAATCAACTGCCATCTAGTGACAAAATTACAGAATGCAGGTTATTTAATTTTTTTTTTTAAATCAAAAACATCAGGAAAATAATTTATTATACACCTCATGCATTGATACGATTGTGAAGTGGTTGGACGTCTGCATTATAGTCAATAATTTAGGGACCGGAACTACACGTTTTATAAATGAAACAGCTGCACTAAAATCCTCTCACTTAAACAGTGTCACTGCAGAACTAACAAACAATACACCCCCCTAATTATATCTGTTCTGTGATGGGGAAGGGGTCTTTCGGCCCCAAACATGTCTTACTCGCTAACCCACCCACTTACATGCACTTTTGTTCAGAAACCTAGGATGAATGATGATAGCCCCAGCTTACAGTTTTGGGGTACATGGAAAATACCTATTATTTTATCTTATTTTAAGATCTAACTAGCTGCATGATGAAAATAGTTTAATGAATATATTCCATCACTTTGAGTCGTGAGCACGAGCTGTCACAGACCACCCACATGCAGGAAAGTGTGTTCAGCTCAGAGCAGATCGAGGATGTAAATGCTGATTAAAGAGTTGTTTGATCTGGTTAAAAGCCTGTGAATACTGACAAAATGCATTAGAGCACAGCACTTTAAAGAGGTTTCATGACTAATAAATGAGACAGAAAGGTAAAAGATGTCTCCATGGCAATCAGAATGAGGGGTAGAAATTTTCAGACAGACAACATGAAAAGGGGTCAGTAAATGACCCTACCTTGAGTGGTAAGCAGAACCTTTTCAGCATTGCTTGGCAAACCCAGCCAAGACGGAGTTTGTGTATCTGGGAGAAGCTCCACCCAATGAATGAACTCCTCACGCCTGAGATAACAATAAAAAAATGTTTACGTATATTTATAAGGTTATTTTATTCAGTGGAAAATAATAGACCAACTTTATGAACCAAAACTGCACTTCCATATGCATTTAATGACCCATGTCAGTTTTGTGAACCCTCACATATGTATAAGAGCATTCACAAATTTCCCGTCATGCCCAATACACCTCTTTGCTGTGATTTATTTACAATTCGTCAATTATTGCTTTATTATTCTGGTTAAAAACTGTGCATCGCCTACACTGGTTAAAAGTTGAATGCAGTAGGATTCTTCTTGCTAGAAGACTGATCTCACTTAAAAGGAAAAAGGTAACTCCATAGTACTGCATCTCAATAGCTTTGTTTCAAATATTTGTTGAGAATCCAAAGCCTAACAGCATTATCATGTTACTTATTTATGTATTATAGATGTAGCACATACAAGATGGTTGACTGTATACAACTTTTAAAATAAGAAAATCTTTTGCACTGACCGAATACCATCCGGCATTTTGATGTCCTTGTGGCCGTCCACTTTGAGTGCCAGCTTGAACTCGCTATCGAAGCTGGTTGTTGTGAAGATGCGCTCCAAAAAGGTGTTGAGCAGACGCTGGTCAAACTCATTATCAATGCGGCCCCCGTAGATAGACTGAGCCATCAGGGTCTTCAGTGCTGCCCATGGAATTTTGTCAGGAGAGATGTTCTGTCGACCCTGTGGCAAAGAAGAAAAAAATAATCAGTATACAATCGAAAATTTCATGAAATTCATTCAGAATGTTACAAAAAGGCAAAGATATGAAGATCAGTCTTAAGAAAGAAAGTATCTTTGGCAAAATTGTTACTTTAGTTGAACATAATTTGTATGTCTGGGCAGTTGTAATCTTGTGGTTAAGAAACCAGCCTTGCAATCAGATGACCCCCAAGTAGATTACTTGTGCATCCAAGTACTATGGCTAAAGTACCCGGGGGCAAGACATTTAACCCCAATTACTTCCTGGGTGCCTTGTACAGGGCTGCCCACCTCTCCAGGCACATGTGCTCACTTCACTCACTGTGCTTTAATGTGTGTGTGTGTGTGTGTGTGTGTGTATATATTCACTGCACAAATGGGTTAAATGTGAAGAACTAATTCCTCTGTGTGTAAGCAAATAATGTGCTTATTGAACCTTACATTGTCATTGTTCTTTTAGTGCATGAACTAAATTAAAATTTCTTGACTTCATATACAAGGTTTGATTTGTTTCGAACCTTAGCAGTGTCATCCAGCCAGGTGTCGACGGTGTCACATGCAGAACGCAGGTCAGACTCTCCGAACTCATACTTTTTGGACCACCCAAGTGGCGCATAGCGGAGACGTTCCTGAATGACAGCATGAAACCAGGCCAGGAGGAAGTACAGTCGTGCACGTTCATTTGGAGCCTGAAACAAGACATTTATTACAAGACAAAATTCATAAACAAAGAAAATGCAAAGTGGTTTGAAAGTTATTTTCAATTAAAGCCAAACGCAATTACATTTTTAATGTTATTTCTTACCTTGCACATGCGAGCCACAGGGATGCTGCTGAAAGTCCTCAGCATGTTGGCTTTAACACCAGGAGGGGGCTCGAAAACAAAGATACGGCCGGCACGCAGCAGGTTTACTGGGACCTTTGAAAACACCAGAATTTGATTAAGTTTGATTAAGTACAAATAACATTAAAATCCTGTATGTCGTCCGATCATAGCAGGAGGCCAGTGGGTATAATACCCACCCTTACGACAGCACCTTATTCGAAGATAAAAATTCCTTCATTGTCTTATAAATGTCAGCTCTTCTCATAGGTGTCTTAAGGGGCAGCAGTCACTAGTTCTTGGTTTGGGGAGAAATAATTAAACGCCATCCGGATTTATACCATCAGCTGTGGCAAGCAATAAGGCTCTAGGGAGCACGGTGGCTTTGTGTTTAGCACATTCACCTCTCAGCACTGGGGGGTTCCCGGTTCAAATCCCAATCTGGGTGGCGTTCCCATGTTCTCCCCGTGTCTGCGTGGGTTTCCTCCCACATTCTAAAAACATGGATTCAAGGTAAATTGAATGCTCCAAATTCCCCTGTAGAGTGTGTGTATAGTGAGTGTGTACCCAGCGATGGATTGGCGCCCTGTCCTGGGTGTATCTGCCCAGCGCCCGAGATGTTCTCCCCTGGATGGGCATGGAGAACCCCCCCACGACCCCCATAAAGGAATAAGCGGAAGATAATGAATGAAGGAATTAGGCCCTATAGTGCAATATTGTAAATAAACCATGGGAAGTGGTGTAACGGCACTCCGCTTGGAGGAGAACGTAAGCCAGTATACTATTACTCAGAAACTAATTTTCATTAGATTACATCACGGAAGACCAGTTTATTAATTTTGTTTCAAATGATCAATTTATAAATAAAACCATGAATGATTTTCTTTCTAATAATCATTATATAAAAGCAATAAGGCATTAGTGGCTGTACATACCCTAAATAAATCGTGCATTATTGTGAATAAATAATGCACGATTTATTTACTATAGGTGCAACCATTAATGCCTCATTGCTTTAAATTTTTTTTGCTTTATTCCTTAACAAAAAAAGGAATTTCATGTATACCCTTCCTTATACAGGTTTACTAAAATAAGCAAATACGTGTTCTAAATATGTGATTCTACCAGGAAAATAATAACTATAAAGCAGCGGAACACCTCTTAAAAGCAGCATGACTAACCTTAGGGTTAATCTCCATGGTAAGGAAGAGGCGAAAACTGGCATGAGGCTGCATGGAGTGCAGTTTTTTTTCCAGCTGCATAAGCCAACCAGGAGCCAAGTGAACGTTCTCCAACATCACCCACCTACATGTCACAAAAAACAAACCTTTAACACTAAAAAAGATTCAAAATTTAACACTGAAAACAGTTGGGCTCTAAACCAACCTTCCAGACTTGACAGCTGTGTTAATGTCTCGGTCAGCCTTGTTAAAGCCCTCAGCAGAACCTATGAAGGAGAATAAAGATAGTTAAATTATTACTAAGTTATCTCACAATCAAATACAGTGAAGATGCTTTATTTATACCGATGGAGATGGAGGTTATGTGCTTGTTTTCTTCCGCAGCCAAATCTCGGACAAGACCACTGGCATCGTAACCAGGTACAGAGCACATCAGTACAGGAGTTCCTGGCTTCACCTGGATAAGAAATAGCGTTTATTTAAAAAAGACACAATCATATAGGAATATCAATCATATCAACAATCATATCTCTGCACTTCACTCAGAAAGATGGTAACCAGGGGTTTAATGGTACACTGTATTCTTTAAGAACCGTTCGGTACAGGCCACTGTACGAAGAATACAACGGTAAATTCTCAGAGCTCTGAAAAAACAATGCGAAACTTTAAGAGGCCAGCTCTACACCAGAGCCAAGTTGCACCTTAGCTGTAAGCACCTTTAAGCATGCCATGTGGTGTGTAGCTCAGTTTAGAGGCGGCGCATTGACCGCGAGTAAAAATAATACATGGAAATTATATAGTCGTTCATAAATAATAGACACAGAGACATAAATACAATATACTACAGACAGTGTATATGCTGTGCTGGCTTGCAGCATGTGTGCTAAACACTATGCGCTTATGTTCAAACGGCAACAGCAATAAATATAGCCAACTATATGTTTTATGCTTTATTTTTACGTTTTTATTATAAATACTGGATTTATTGTATGGTGCTCTGCTGTGCTAAAGGCTTATGGGTAAAACACAGACGCGTATCATTTTACTGTGTCCCGTTTTCAGTCATTGATAACAGGCACAGAGACGTAAATATTACATACATGCAGACATAGACTTTAAATAAAGTCCCAGCTTATTTTTTTTTCCTCAAGCACCTGCATCTTAAACTCATTGCACTGCTTTATGCTTTTATTCTCATAAAATAAAGTGCTTGTTTCTAATTGCATAACAGAATGTGCATCAGTTTAATGTGTGAAATACGCTAAAGTTGCAAAAAGCCCATTACAAAAGGTTTCTGTTTCTTTGTAAATCATAATGCGGGCAGCTGCTTCTTTTTCATTTATACCTCAATTATCAAAAACCATCGTAGTTTGTTTGCAAGAAACTTTACTATGTGATTATCTAAATATATCCAACTAAACATTTTCTAACATACATTATAAATATCAGGGCAGCACGGAGGCGGAGTGGTTACAAGGTTCACCTATCAGCACTGGGGATTCCCAGTTTGAATTCCAATCTGGGTGGAGTTTCCATGTTTAACCAGTGTCTGCGTGGGTTTTTTCAAGGTTCTCCGGTTTCCTCCCACAGTACAAAAACATGGATTCAAGGTAAATTGGCTGCTCTAAATTACCCCTGTAGTCCGTGTGTGTGCGTGCCTAGCAATAGATTGGCACCCTGTCCTGGGTGTATTTGCCCAGCACCTGAGACAGTCTTTACTGGATGGGCATGGGGACCACCCTCCGCACCCTCGTAAAGAATTAAGCGGAAGATAATGAATAAATTATAAATATTAGATTCAGTGATGGTGCTGCAGGCCACAATCGTGCTGCCGCGCAAAAGTTGTATTGCCAAAAGACGTCCTGTCATTAATGGGCTGCGAGTCATATTTGCATATCATTAACTGGCTGACGACCCCTAGGATTAGCCAAATTGGGGGGGGGGGGGGGGAAATCGGGGGGCCTGTTCGCCCCAAAGTTTTTTGATTTACAGGAGCCTTTCCAGGGTTAAACCTAAGTTTATTTTTTAGTTAACATTTTCTTGTGCTTAAGCCGCCGCTCCCTATATGTAAAATCAAGAGAACACATTATTTTGGACTAATACACTTGAAGGAAAAAAGAAGTATGGAGTTTGTATACAAATAATTAGGATATTTGGTGAGTGTTATTTTCCTAAATAATTATAATATAAGGTTATTGTTGGTAAAGCTGCGCTACAGTCACAATGCGTTATCTATCTATAATGCAACTGCTCTTTATATTGCATTTTATAACCATGTTTTGTCATGTCTTGTTTCACGGTTCTAGGGTTTCTTCCCCAGTTATCTAAAATCAAAATAGCTGGTATTTACCTCATTCTCCACAATGTTGGCAAGATCCAGTGGCTGTTCAATGATTGACATAAAGCTCTCTCCCATCACCTTGGAAACAAAGATGGAGGACATTGCCAGCAGACGGTCTGGTCGGAACGCCTGTATGAGCAGCAGCTGGTGCATGGACTGGCCGACGGGCGCTAGGAATAAACATAAGTTTGAGTCAAATATCTTATAAATATGTAATAAGGGCTCAGATAGGGCTTTGGAAAATCAGGACTTACTGGTCGTTTTTTCTTCTGCCCACAAATATGGCACAGAGAGCTCAGGAGAATTACTTTCAATCCACATGAAGAATTGCTGGAATGAATGTATTTGAGAAAATTTAACATGAATATTATTAAAATTATAAAATTTATAAAAATATCTGCCGTTTGTCTGGACTTACCTCATCAGCTTCTACTTTATCCACCAAGTCTTTAAAGGCTGGCAGGCGGCTAAGGCGCACCATAGCTTCACTCTGTTCTGTGGTCAGGCCCTTCACTTTGGGCACAGCCGTGCCGGTCAGGACGATCTCTTTGCCACGCAGGAAGTGCTGGAACTCTGGATCATACGATGGTTCACTGGAGATTAACAGAGAATTTCTATTAATGCTGCATTTTGGATTTGACTATGTACAAGTTAAATGTCCGGCCAGGATCAGCGAATAGTTCCAGTGTTTTATTTTAATGTTTTAAACAGATCTTCTGAAATGGAGGTTACCTGGTCATGGCCTTCAGGTTGATTCTGGCAAGCAGCATCGCAAAGGTGATGTGGTCCTGATGCAGCATACCCTGAGCAACTCTGTTAAATGCGACCTGAGGAGGAGAACGAGAACTGATGTGTGTGACATTTACAAAACTTTTTAATTAGAATAAGATTTTGTTATGATGGAATGGAATGCAAAGGGAGTTGGTGTGTGATCCTGTGAAGCAGGTGCAGAAATGCTGTGTACCTGACGTGAAAATGTCTAAACAAGTCATACCAGGGTATTAATACATGCAAATGTTCCAAATGTGTTTACCTCAGTACATCAATAAAACCTGACCATCAGCAAGAATTTCTGACCATTTGCAGAAGTTAATAAGAAGCATCTTACTTGGAACAGGTCCTTGGTGATAAAGGACAGCCGCTGTGTATGGTCGCTCACGCTCTTCAGGTTGGTGTTCTCATAAAGAACAGTGTGATAGATGTCCAAGAAGAAGTGTAGAGAATACTGATACAGGAAGTGCATCTAGAAAAGTGCAAGAGTTCCGTTATCATGGAACAGAGAACCATCAGTCAAAGGAACGATTTTCAATAACGAGATCAACAGTTTCCCCAGTCGAACCTGGTTTAGCGATTCCATGGTGAAATAGATGCTGCTGCATGCGGTGGACAGAGAGAGATACTGCTGCGACACGGATTCCACTTCCTGCATTACTATATCGGTTTCTTCAACTTTCCTAGTAACCTCTGCGGCCTCCTTTTTCAGGTTCTCCAGTGTAGTGATAATTGTGTCATCATCCAAGATGCGACCCTTGACCTCGTTCAGGGCCTGCAAGAGGGATTTCTCCAACTGACGTAGACGCAGCTGGAACTCACCTGACAGTGACCAGATTGGAAAAATTAATTGCAGCGGTTCAGAATTCAATTATTAACCTAAAAAAATATTTAAGCTTGATTTAATCCCAACCAGACTTATTTAAACCCAACCAACAAAAAGGTTTAAGGCATTTTTATAAAATGGGTAATTCCAGGCCCTAAATCTGATTGGCTGTGTCTTTTGTCCAGCCGTGACATTATTGACAATAATGCACACCTCTGATCATTTCACATTTGTATCTGTGCAATATACATTATTTTTGCGATGTTTTTATAAACTAAATGGCACTTTGATTGTTCGAAAAATCGGAAACCCGTTACTCAGGGTCATCCCTCACTTTTAAAAACCAGACTGAATTACATTGCGAAAGACCATTTAATTAACGATTATGCCTTCATTAAACACAATTATGTAATCAAACCTGGTTTCTTAATAATAGCGCCTTTATAAAAGCAATAATGCATTCGAGGTTCTGCATTATAGTGAATAAAGTATGGAAAGGAGGTGTACCTGCACTCCACTTTTGGTCACGTCGAACACCGTTCCCCTGTAATTTATTCACAATAATGCACACCTTTTTGTGCCTTATGGCTTTATTATGACTCTAATCACCATGCCAATTTAAGTCCCATTTTAGTCATAAACAGATAAAGACCTATTTTGCCTACTGTGTGTACACACAGAGTAACTTGTTCTCCATTTTCAAACCATTCGTGCAGTGAAGTGAGCACACACACACACACATACATACGGCACCCGGTGAGCAAATGGGGTTAGATGCCTTGAATCAATTGATGTTAAGGTCACAAGGTTGGTTCCTTAACCACAAGCCCCAAAGTTTACTGTATCAAGAAGCAAACACCACATGGGGCAGTCATATGTTTGTGGTAAAGGAGCCAACCCAAAGGTTCCCCGGTCCCACCATGTATTATGGCTGAAGGGGCCTTGGGTAAGTCACCTAACCGCAATTGCCCGGCGGGTGCCGTATACTAGGCTGTCCACCTGCGCCGGACATGTGTGTGTTTCACTGCACAGATGGGTTAAATGTGGAGGTCAAATTAGATCACATTTAATTAAAAACATGTTTGGGTAAGGCAAATGGGTTTGGGATAAAGATGTCCTTCCATATATGTTCACTACCTCACAGTTTCATTGTTATGACATCTGTTTTAATATGTTTCTAATTTACTCATCAGTAAACGTAAAAAAAATACTGTTGATCAAATATACTACATTAGAAACAAACAATATTTTTTTCCCAAACCTTGCAGTTTCAGAAGGTCTGCACGCTTTTCATCCACGTCTGGCCGTTCAGCCTTAAGCACCTCGTTGAGGCACTGACTTTGCAGACTGCTTCTGGTCACCGTGAAGTTCACGAATGTAACACGTGAGCACAAGTCTGGTGGGAACTCCACCTGTTTAATAAAAAAAGAAATCTTTAACTCATCTTGATGAACAGTGATGAAATAAACTGAGAGCAGAGGATAAGGACAAGAGAACCTACCGTTGGGTCTCGAGTGGAAAGGAATATGACAAAAGAGGGAGACAAGTCTATGTCCTGATCTCCTAGAGTGATAAGGACACGTCCACCAGTTCTGCGTACCTCCCGGTTCAGCACAGGGTTGAGGATGGGGTCATAGCTCTCCACATCCTGAGAGAGAAACATAAATGAGGTCCAGTTATTTGCACACAATAATAATAATTTCATAATAATAAAATACATTTCCATTAGATTTTTGTTTTATTTGCATTAATTAAATCATTCAATAATTAATACATAATATGCAGGTTAACAAATATTTATTATAATAGGAGTTGAGCAAAAATTTTTTAATTAGTTTTGGTTCTTAGCACATCTGGATGATGTCATTGAATATGTGTTGACATATTTAAAGTGCTTCCACAAACATATTACATAATGGCAGCACACTGCCCCTGTTGGATATTTCAAAAACATTCACTGTTACACACCTACTTACTGAATACGTTTACTCTACAGGGGGCTACTTTAATGTTGTGACTGACTGATGTATATCTAACAGACCCTGCATTTTCAGGTTAAATGTCAATGGCTGTATGTCTCACCTGCACAAGGAGAGGGTTACCAAAACGGAGCGCACTTTCCAGGTTCTTTCTAAAGGCATCATCTAGGAAGCTGGTGCGAGTGATCTTGCGCTCTTTGTACTCATTCATTATGAACTCCGTGGCCTGCCCAGAAGGATCAATGATAAGTGGATACCTACAGAAAAACAGCAGCAATAAGTGGTCAACAAAACAATTCATTCACAATTAGCAGACACTTTCATCCAAAGCAACTTACAAAGGAGAGAACGCCACAAGTCAGTAGTTTAAGGAAAACTGCTACATTGTAGTATAAATCAAACCTGACCATTATTCAATTTGGCATCAATGTCTAGATTTACCCACTTTTTTATCATCATAGCAAGTGCTTGTGGAAGAGATTTGTTTTGAGATGTTTCTTAAAACTGTGCCTCAGTCTTACGGACAGTATGGCAGTGGTGCAGTGGAATCACCAGGCGACATGTTAATAGAGCACAGTCTTAGATTCGGAGTGCATCTTAAGGTATCTAAAGATAGCGTGAAGGTAAGCGGGGGCAGATCCAGAGATTGTACTGCAGGTCAGAGTCTTGTACTGAACGCGGACTGCTACAGGATGCCAATGGAGGGAAGGAGAGAGGAGTAATGGAGCGACATGAGTTTGATTGGGCTGGCTGAACTCAAGTCGGGCTGCAGTTTGGATTTGGTTGGTTTGTTCTTTGAGGTCATGGTCAATTGTGTAACCAAGGTTATGGACAGAGTTGGTCGGAAAAAACGTGGAGCCATAAATTCTGGAAAATCTCATGATGAATTAAGGGTTTTGCTGAAATTATGAAAAGCCCTGTTTGCCAAATTTAATTTGAGACTTTATCCAAAAAGATAATTATCCCAAACTAATAACACTCATTTTAAATCTTACATATTTTATTTACTTACCTGTTAAACCTTTTAAGCATTATAGCATTTTCAGTGCACAGATCATCAGCAGGCAGCGAGTTAGCCTGCCAGCGCAGCCGCTCATCAGCATTGGACAGGTATTCCGTCCTTGCGATGTCAGTGCGGAACTGGAGGAGAAAATGATGTTACATAGAGAATAAAAGAAGAAATGTACATAACTTCTTTATCAAATGCCAGTTCAAGCTAAGGGTGTGGTACCTGAACATTGGCCTGCTGAAGGTGATGGGACCAGGTGGTGAACAGGTTCTGCCTCATCTGCTGATCAAAGTAGCCAGCGTAGGCGATAAAGGCAGCTGAGAGCAAGCAATCTCCAGCGATGGTGGACATCTGGTTCTTGAAAGTCTCACTGGTATTCTCCCATCGCTCCCGTTCAGCGGACAAGCTTTTTAACAAGGCGGTACTGCGGTTTACCTGTTATAATCGAGTACAGCAGAGTTATTTTTTTCATGATTGCATAAAATATATATGCGAAATATATTTTTACTTGGGATATTTTTTTAAACAATTAAAAAATATTAATTGAACACAAAAAATTTTGATATCCCAACAGAAAAAACACAGTATGACGTCAACAAATGAATTAAAGCTATTACAGTCATTATAAATTTAAAGTATAATCAGCCAATTTGCAAAGTAACATGTTCTGACTAATTGGTTCACAACCATCTACTGCGACCTATAGCGAACAAACCCACTGTGAGCTCGGTGTGTGGTTTCTCACCCCCCATTAAAGCGTTAACTAAAAAAAGGATGCTAAAAAGCAGAACCCTTAAATATGTTGTTGTTCGTTATAAATTGATTTTTTTTTACTTAATTTGCCTAATACTGAAAGTGATAATTCATTAATAAATAATTAGGACTAATATTAGGAATATTAATATTATATTTTTTAAAGGGATGGAAAACTTTCATGTACCAGTGTATACAATATTACAAAACGGGAAGTTTTAATCCTTAAATCTGATTGGCTGAGCATTTTGTTCGGTCATGACATTACTGACAGTAATGCACACCTCTGACTGCTTTACATGCGTATCAGTGCATGATCTAGATTATTTTCCTAATTTTTTAAATAAATGGCATTGTATAATTTGACCACTAGATTGCAGTATTTGTTACAAAAACCAGAAACCTGTTTCTAGGTGATCAGTGTTCACTTTAAAACTAGATCATGTTGCGGAAGACTTTCAATAAACACATTTATCAACCAATTCTTATTCTTGTTATACTAGTGTGTTTATAACAAAATTATATAAAAGAAAATAAAGTCAACCACTTAATGACATTTAATGAAGCAATTCTTCTTCATAAAACCTTGCTTTACATTGCTATTTTGTTTTTATTTTTCTACACGGATATTTTGAACTTAAAGTGATTTTGCTTGATCAATCAATAGTTTTAACTCACTCAACACTACTAAATAACACAAAAAATAAAAATTACCTTGGCCTCTACAGCAGCCAGATCAGCCTTGATGGCCTGAGCCTCAGAAATAAGCACAGCATACTCTTCTTTATAGCGGGCGATGCTGGCCTCCAGGTCACGGATCATCTGCTCTACCTCTTCAGCTTTGGTTTTGTTGTCCTTTGCATCATCCTCAAGCTTCTGAAGTTCATTTCTCAGAGGCTCCACACGTTTCAACATGTCTGCATAGTTTAACTGAATTCAAACCAAACAACCCACAAAATGAGATTAAAAATCATACAATGTAACACTTATATAATAAAGCTTTTAAAAAACATTAATTATGGGACAATTGGTAACTTCTGTATAAGCTCAATTACAATCTAAACTTAAATATGGATCAGAGTGGTGATGTTCTGACCTGTGCAATGGCCCATTTCACCATAGGCCCACATGCCAGCGAGGCCCTGTTGACCTGCTCGTAGTTGTAACTTGGGTTAGACATGTAATTCTTCTTCATTTTCTCACGGATTGCATCACTGTATTTCAATGTAAAGCAAAATTAATATATAGCAGAGATTTATGTCAGTTAATATGTTAAAACATTTTAATGGGTTGGGTAACTGAGTGGGAAAGGACTAGGGAGGTAATTTAAAAGGGAATAAAAAAAAAAGACACAAATGGGGTGTAAAGATGTGAGTGGATGATTTAAAACACCAGGTTGATGAATTTGATATTTCCTGTCTTGTCAGTGCCAGTAAAAATATAAATTGGATTATTAATTTTAGGAACAAGAGCAGATTTCAGCTTCGTTCTATTACGGGAAATTCATTTTCCAAATCAAAGATCTTCATCGGAGTGTTTTTTTTCTATTACCGTAAATAGTACCAACAGCTACAGTGTGAAACCTGGACCTAGCTTGTGTGGCCGTTATACATTTGTTTATTTGCAACTGTAATTGTAACCAATTTTCATAATTAGATCATATTACAATAAGTATTACTTAATGGAAAACACCCAAATATTGCCATAAGGTATTTAAAGCAATAAGTTATGTGCATTAAGAATAATAAATCACGTGAAAAAGTGTTGAAAGGCACGATGCGTAGTGGAGCCCTTTCCCGTGATTTATGCAAAATAACACACAAGTTCAAGTGTTGTAATAAAATGGTTATAAAACACTAATTCATAAATGTGTATATTTAAAAATATTAATACGGACATCTAGCATATTATTATTATTGATTCCTAAACTATGATACCGACTTATTGGAATCGACTCGCTGTTTATATTATTCTGTATTTCCAGTAACAAAATTGGAAATAACACACAAGACAGCGGTAAAGAAATGGTCTTGGGCATGACACGTAGTGGGAAATGGCTCGCTAGTTATAATATTTGGTATTTCCATTAATGGTACATAATTTTAAATGTTCTGATGTGTCATGAATTAATGTGAATAGAAAGCAGGCATACTTGAGAGAGTGGTGGCTCAGTGGTTAGGGCATTGGACCATCAATCATAAGGTTGTGGGTTCAAATCCCAGGTCCAATGAAGTTACCAATGTGGGTCCTTGAGCAAGACCCTTAACCCTCATTGCTCCAGGGGGCGCTGTATCAACCCTGTGCACTGACCCTGACCAAGATTGGGATACTTGTAAGTCATTTTGGATAAAAGCGTCCTGCTGCTTACCTGAGACTCATTCTGTAATCAGCAGGCCGGATTTTAAAGAGTTGCCTGGACACATTAATACGTACCTTAAAACATGTAAGGTTGCGTCTATCGGATCGTATGCTTGCGTCTACTTTGCTAAACGTTAACGTTTTTTATGCTATGATGTCATCTGAGGCCGCAAAATGCAATAGCTGAAGTCGGAGTCTCGACGGTCTTTACATCTCCTCATCGCCTCAGGTACAGATTCAGATGTTTTTATAAGGAACAGACTGAGGTCCGCTGTTTAACGGAGTCGCATCCGGAGCCGGGTTCAATGTACAGGTTGAATTACAGCAATATATAATGTCAACATGTACATTTCTGAGATGAAGTCATGCTTTTAGCTACTAATAAATTTTTTAGACACGCTTTCAGATGTTCGTGTGGCTCTCAGCTGAGAGGCCTGGTGTTGGGATGGGAGGGGGAAGGTGAGGGAGGTGAGTTTGAGAGATGCTGATGATGGAGCCACCCGGCAGGAGGAGGAGAGGATGTGGTGAGGGAGGACATGCAGGTAGCTTCAATGACTGAGGAGGTTAATGGAGAATAATGATCCCTATGACGCCCTCTAGTGGAAACTACTGGAAGTGTGTGAGGTCAGAGCTTTGGTTATTGGTACACTGGACATTTACGGAGCACTGGACAGCACTGTGGCTCCTCTGTAGCTTAATACAAAAATGGGAGGAACCACCAGACTGGTCACTGACGGGATTAATGATTTCTGGTTTGCTGTGGAAGAAATAACAACCATGTCCCTCGTGAAGGTCTAACCACACTTTTGCGGTCTCTAGTGGGCTCATCAGAGTGCTCCGGTGGGTCCTTAAAAAAGTGCAGTAACAAGGTCTTCTGGGAACTGATTGAATACACGCTGTGTGTGTGTGTGGAGGGGGGGGGGGAACGTACAGAGGAACATAATGTTCTGACAATGGCATTCATAAAAGGGTCTGTTGTAAGGAGCCCTGTGGCATCCTGGTTGTTCTGGATCTTCTCGTCTGCTTTTATTTACCCTGGAAGATCTGGTTCCGATGTGAGTGATGAAAGGTGTGCTATATGAACATAAGTATTAGGACATCTACATCATGCATCTACAGGAGGTTCCTCTGTTTGGAGCCGAAAAGACTCTCTTAAAGGTTTTGGAGTGTGACTGTGGGACGCGTTCTAAACGATCCCTATGGTGTTTAACGCGACTGAGGTCAGATCTCTCTGTGGATCTGTCACATTGGTCCAGCCAAGTCATCCTAAAATGGTTAAGGTCCTTCCCAAACCGTTTTCATAGCGGGTCAAGTTGGCAGCATGAATGTGTGTCGTAATTTCCAAACTTCCCTTAAAACATTTAGACGCCGTTACAAACTGAAATCAGGTTGGAAAACTGAAAAAAATCCAAGTATCAGTTCCCAACATTCCCAAAAGCAGCCAGGTGCCTCTCATTTTGCACTATACAGCCTCCATGCTGGGCGGCACGGTCGCTTGATGGTTGGCACGTTCTCCGCTCAGCGCTGGGGATTCCCGTTTCGAATCCCGATCTGGATGGAGTTTCCATGTCCTCCCGGTGTCTGCGTGGGTTTCCTCCGGGTTCTCTGGTTTTCTCCCAAAGTCCAAAAACAAGGATTCAAGGTAAATTGACTG
>JAOUQT010108478.1:0-19506 GCA_025769995.1 Xyliphius kryptos | reverse complement strand
ACCAAGACAGCAAGTCTTTGTGATGTATCAAGAGCCACTTTGGGGTGTTTTGGAGGAGCAAGTCAGGAAACGTATTGGCCGCAAAAGGAGGCCCTACACCATACTAATGATTCATTCACCTGTATATGACCCTCGAAGCCTGACTGCCATCGCTATTGTTTCTATTTAAAATAATAATAACTGCACCAATACTTTCAGCAGAATTTATCAGTTACTAATTTTAATAATTAGAAGAGCTGTTTTCCATTAATATAAAGTGTAGTCACGGCTGCTATGGGTGTTTTTTTGCTCTTTGCATAGATTTCAGAGCATAGACTGTATCAGAGCAAATAGATTTTCTGCTCCGCGTTGGAAATGACTGGTATACAAGATTAGTGGTAGACCAGCAATTATGTAACAGCTAGTTATTCTAATATAATGGAGCTCAGTTGGTTTCGTAATGGGTGGGTCGCAGTAATGTGTAGCGTAAGATGCAGCTCAGCTTTTTTAAGGATTATAATCATGTTGAAAAAGGTTCGAAGTAGGTTGACTTACGCCGGTGTGAGATTTTAATGTCTTAAATATTGTTTTAAATATTGGAATGCACAGCATTTCATCTTTAAGGAGAATGGAGAGGAATGGACTCATTTTATTGCTGCATATGTAGTCGGGAACTTCTGGCTGTTCAGAAGTTACATAATGTATGCTGAATGATTGCTGGATTATAAATACTTGGCTAAAACTGGTTGATTTTAAGCACACAGATTTCAGGGAACAGGTAAAGAACATGACCCATGTATGCTGTAGCAGCTCCATCAGTTTGACTTGCTTGCTTGACGCTTACCTCCCGGATCAACCATTTGTAGTTGGCTGCTTTGTGACCCATCAGCTGGATTTTTGTTTATAGTTTCTCCACGTTTGATACAGACCACAAAGCTTTCTGTCAGCTTTCTGTCCGTGGTCAATGTTGTTCTGTTTACCCATAACTACCCATAATGTAACTTTCTGCTGTGCACTGGACAAGTCAGCGCCTTACTGTTTGAGAGATAGCTATGACATAACCTTCATTGAGGAACTTTGAACATATGCTACTTGCCAGATTTTTATAATCCAGTGATTATTCAGCATATACATTGTTAATAATAAAATGGCTTCCATTTTAGAGCATGGCTACAGGATGGAGATTACTGATTACAGGTTAGCAATTCAATTTATTTGTATAGCGCTTTTTAAAATGGAAAATTGTCACAAAGCAGCTTAAGAAGAATGATATACAGTTTATAAATATAAATTTAAGCTTTAATAAGATAATTTTTTTCCCCCAATGAGCGAACCGGTGGCAAGGAAAAACTCTGTAATGCTAAGAGGAAGAAACCTTGAGAGAAATCAGACTCGGAGGGGAACCCCATCCTCATTTTGGTTATATCTGATTAACAACCTGAAAAAGAGTCTGTGATAGAGTGTGTAGAATTTGCCATCCAGGCGGATGGCATTAATATACAAAAGGGCAGCTGGTTTACATTGCACTATAGCAACAATGTAATGACTGCTGGCTCATCTATGTTAAATCTCTAAAGGTTGGCGAATTGGTTATTAGTCTCAAAAAATCTGGACCAAACCGTTTATAGCCAGCCGTGCCTGCAGTTTAGCAACTCCAATTCATCAGAATAAAAAATAATCACGGCACACACACGAGGGGGTGAAAAAGTCATCTTGTGTGGCTGTTTGATCAAGCAGTGATTTATAATGCACTATAAACTCTTTATCCACTCACAAACCCTTCAGCCGAGACCAGTGAGGAAGGAAGGAGATTATCTGACTGTAAATGATGGCTCCACTTAGATTTATGTGACTTTTCAGACCCATTAGACAGCAGCAGCAACAGCTTCTCAGCAGCTGGCCCACACAGCATTTTATCTACCACCTCCTACCTTCATTCATCTAAACCCAGTCGTTACTTCATTTTGTTTTAACAGGAGACTAGAGACTCATTTCAGCAGAGCTCCTTATATAAATAAGGGTGCAGTTACTTCTAGAGGACCTCGGGTAAGGTATCACTGTACAAAGTTGATTTTCTTAGATAATATAAACAGTTAAATATGTAAATATTTAGTAGCAAAGAAATAAATATGCACGAATGGTTCAGTAATTAGTGAAAAGCATTGCATATGCACATGATGCCCTTTTTTTTGTAGTGTGTAATGTCAACTAAATCTATATAATGCATTCAGCATGACATTTAAAAAGATAAATACAGCCAGCAGTACAAGCAACTTTGACCAACTAGTCATAATAAGCAGTATACGATGAAAGTAATTTCTCGTTGACCAAAAGACATGTTTGACAGTCCTGGCTTGTCGTCCCACGCTCTCTCTGGTGTTTATACATCATATTATAAAGTAGAGAAAGAAAAATGGAGCAAAGTGATGCTCTCTGATCCGAAATGAACGCATAACCAGGACCATATGTATAACAAACTTGAAATTTGCCTGCAGTTGGACAACATGAGATGACGTAGTTGAGAAAATCATAAATGTTTTTGTGTCTTTGATTTGTCTGTCATCCATCACTTCATTTCTATCTTATTCAAAGCATCTTTGGTGGCATCTTTCCACACGCACATGTCTAAGAGCATCAGATGTTGAGAGCAAAGCACGTTTACAAGCTCACCACTTCTTTAGGAATACCTGTACAGCTGTTTAGTCAGGCAGTTATCCTATCTCCTGGGCTGCACAGTGGTGCAGTGGATAGTGATGTTGCCTCACAGCAAGAAGAACCCAGGTTTGTGTGGCAATTCTGGAAATTTCTGTTTGGAGTTTGCATGTTCTCCCCATGTTTGCGTAGGTTATTACGGGTACAACGGTTTCCTCCCACAGTCCAAAGACATGCAGGCTAGGTGAATTGGAGTTGCTAAATTGTAGCTGGTTAAAAAGTTTAGTCCAGATTATTTATTAATTTCAACACGCACAATGTGGCGAACATTTTCCATATGTCAATCGATGCATGCCCACTTCAGCCGGGCTACCATTGAGGCTTGCCTTTCTGTTGAACCATGTCTGGGCAGCAGGTGTGCAACCATTTGCTCGATAATTGTTGATGCTGTGGTGTAGCAACAGCTTACAAGTGTTACAGTTGGCACCATACCTCTGGAATCCAACTATATGTCTATGGGCAAAGTCTTTCTGTTTACTTATAGCTGGTAAATATTGCATTCTAGTGTGCAGTGTAGAGAGCAATACCTTACAACAGCCGATTGTGACGTAACCACCGATTGGGGCCATTTTATTAGTAATCGTATGCCACATGATTGCGAATCGTGGTCCTATGCAGTGATCAGTCAGTGTTGTGAGCTGTTAGAGTGAGTTATAAGAGTGTTTGATTTACTTGTCAGCTCTAATTAGCCTGGCTATTTTCATTTTTCATCTGCAAGGTCTTTTGGAACTGTTGCCCCCCTGAATTTTTTTGGATTTTTTTTTTGCTCCTTTTTATAGAGTAACTTTTTGTGCTATTGTGCATTTGAAATGCTCAAAACAGCTTCTCCAGCACTTGCCACAAAGACGGGGAGATCACAATTGTCCCAGTTGTGAATATTGTATGAACATTACTTAAACTCTTGACCTATGCCACATGTTGAATAAATAAACATGTGTTCCTAATAAAATGCACAACGAGTGCATATTTGTCTGGTAAAAGATATTTAAAAAAAGTTTTATGCATATCTCACAGCTCAACACACCAGTTCATGTGGTGTACCTTTAGACCTCGTAAATATGTCCAGTATGAGCGGTAGTAATAGTCTGAGTGTTTTCTCTCACGCACGAACATCGTCAGTGCTCGCACTTGCACATGCATGCAGACATGCCTGCACCAGCAGCAAATCTTTCCGTCTCTCATAATGACTTTGTTTACCTTCATTTGGTTTATGTCGGCTTTGTTTGGTTTCTTTCATCTCGGTTAGGAAAGCTACACATAATTATCTCGACTGGGATTGAGGCGGAAGGGGGGGGTCTCGGTCAACAGCTATAGCAAATACACACTGGCCTGACTTGATGGTCCTAATGGTTATAATAACAGCATTCAGAAACCAGAGACGTCAGACATTATCATGGGTTCGCACAATCCATCTCAGACGTGTGCACATAGTGTCAGGTTAATGACGGAGCACAAGGAGTTAAGAGTAATAAGAACTGTAAAAGTGGCTGAGAAAATCTTCAGCAGTGGCCACATGTAAGCATTCAGTCATCCTTTTGCAAACCAGAACCCTCTTATCATAAGGAGCCAAGCTGCCATTTGTACCAGAGACAGTAAGTTCATGCTTGGCACAGCAAAAAAAATTATGTACCCTTTTTAGAAATTCTTCACATATTTACGTTATTACCTGTTGCAAAACATTTCAGGGTGAAGCCTTTTTTTAACCTACCCCCTTTTTCATACCTTTTTTGTGCCTCTTACCCACCGCCATTCTAGGTAAGTGTTTTGCTCCTGAAAAGGATCTCAGGCTTTTTCGCTGAAGGCAGTTTATTTTTGCCATCCAGGATGAGTCATTCTGTTACACCTGAAGCCATGAGGTTTATTGCAAACACACATTCCTCTCGAAACCACCCCATTTTCACATTTTACTTCTTTTGTAAGCGCTATGCTATATGGGATTGGGTGGGTTTCATAGCTTGATTAATTAGTTCATATCACTTTAAAAATCAAGTGTGGAATTGCCTGCTATAAATCTCTTTTTATATCTTGTCATGATTCTGGGCATACTGTTTCTGCACTTGCCCGAGGACTTCTAGACATCATTAACTCCAAGGATTAATGTTGGCTTTCAGTTTAAGCCTGTTGTCTCGTCTATTTGCACCTACAGATGCATGAGATTGTTGATTCCTGAGATCTGTGATCTTCAACCAATTTGTGTGGTATATCATATCGCAATTCATGTTTGTCCACTCTGACTTCAGACACAAGTTTAATTTATGATCAGTCAAATGGGCTCACAGTCTCCAAGACCTCAGACAGCAAGTCCAGTCTCAATCCTGCAGCGGGATACCTGTGTGGTGATCTGTGATAAATGAGGAATGAGGAACATGCGGTCTGATGCACCTCTATTTAGACTTTAGTTGTATTCATCAAGATGCCGTATTGTCATTTGTATAGTAGCAATTCCTGAGCAGGCGCAAGCATGAAGGTAAATATGTGAAGCATATTTTAAAATTTACCTTAAGCAA
The DNA here is from genome assembly GCA_025769995.1 of Xyliphius kryptos. Taxonomy (NCBI): domain Eukaryota; kingdom Metazoa; phylum Chordata; class Actinopteri; order Siluriformes; family Aspredinidae; genus Xyliphius; species Xyliphius kryptos. The sequence continues at coordinate 14,308 of JAOUQT010108478.1, read as the reverse complement.
TTCTTGAAATATAAAAATATAAGCTGAAGCAACAGTTATGAAGAAAATGCTACAAAATTTGGCTCGTGTCTAAACAATGCTGTAGTGATGAACAGTACAAGATGTTTTTTATATCACACGATACTGACTAGGGAACGCTGGGTTTTTTTTTTTTTTTTTCTTTGAACACTCACCATATGGTTGAAATCTGCACTCCTGCGGGTCCTGTCACAATACCTTGCGGTGCAAGAGTAATTTAATTGTCATTTATGGAAGTGTGCGGTTAATCAATAAAGTCAGTGTAGGAGTAGGACCACATATACATGTAGAAAAATCCCGCAAATTATCAACTCTAAAAATTTACCTCAAGATATGCCAGTTCAGCACTGGTGCACTTTTAAATGTGCTCCCGTGTCTATATTGAGACGGAACCCACTAAGTCACTGCTATGTAAATTTTACTACCCATTCACAATGTGCCAGTTGCTCTATAGTCAGGTGAATAACCAGGAGCACAAAGATAATGTGTATATAAGTTCATTTTATTTGTTTGACACTGTTCTACATTATAGAGAAGATTTGACTTATTTGTTACAGCCCATTTTTCTCAAATCAGGGTCCACATCCTGAAAACTCAACAGGAGAACATTCAAACTCCACACAGATGGATGCTGTTGTGCTCATAACTGGAATTGCTTTAATTTCTTAATATTTTGATGTTAGAAGAAAGGAGTAAGTACATTCTAAGTGCTCAATATAGTTAATCTAACATGTTATAACTGCGGGCGGGAACGGGCTGACACGTATAATGTTATATTGGCTGCAGCAGTCTCAGTGATGTGTATTGTGGTGTTGAAGTTTATAAACCCTTGATAATTTTAAATATTTCAGCTTAAACTTGACCTAGAATTGATCGGTTTGTCACACAGGACTTCGAAGTTGGTGAACAGAATCATAACTGCAATAGGACAATGTTAGCTCTGTGGTTGGACTACTGACCAGAAGTTTAAATCCCACCACTGCTAGAATGCCACTGTTGGGTACTTGAGTAATGCCCTTAACCCTCAACTGCTCTGTTGAATAGAGATAAATGTAAGTAGCTTCAGATGAGTGTTTGCCAAATGCCATAAAAATCAAACGAGACAAAATATTTACACTCTGCTGTTAATTTACTAAGGAAAAATAAGCCAATATTTTATCTGTGTCAAAAGTATGTAAATCCTTTGGGCGTTGTCAGTCACTTTGATCAGTTGTGTGTGGGTGTCACGTTCATGAAGCAACACTGTGTATTCATGGCTTTTAAAACATGCATATTGGGACCCTGTACTGAAGTGTGTCTGCACTTTTAGTGTATTTGTGTGTGTGTGTGTGAGAGAGACAGAGAGCTCGAGAGAAGCTGAATCCACTTGTGCAGATTTATTACACACATTATTATGCATGCTTGAAAACATTTTATATTTGCCAGCATATAAACGGGTCATATAAAATATTGGCATTTCTGGAGGATTGAGCGCAGTTGCAGTTGACAAACTTTTTTTTTTACTTGTTTCAGACAGCAAATCATCTGCTTGCATGTTGACCCTGTTTTCTGCTGTTTGCAAAACCACTTCCTCACCTAAATAATTTCTTCTGTCTTAGTTGAATGTAATTTTTTTTTTTGTTCTGCACAACTGTCTGACTGTGCATTGCATAAAAATGATCTTGGCTTTGCTATTTTCCGCATGAAATCCATGATCTATTTTTAAATCTCATGACCAGTTTCGGGCTCTTTTAAAAACGGCATGTAGCACCTTTCCTGTCTTTACTTGTAGTTAGCGGTTGGGAACTCGATTTTAAATGTTTTGTAATCTCTCTGTATTCTTCCCTCACATATAGCCTTTTCACCCTTTCAATACTCTAATTGTGACTAAAGTGTAATGGCATCGTAATGTGTGTGTTCTATTGTTGTGACATTTAATGCATTGTGTTTAAAAAATGTAGTGAGTGTGAGATGCGTGTGCCTAATTATCTAAATCCTTTATTCTTTTTCAATAGACTCTTGAGTTAAAAAAAAACAATTATCTTGCATGTGCCATTTTTAGTCTTTAAAATATGTTATTGGGTAGTTAAAAATCCTGAGATTTTGAATATCCTCTGGTCCTGTGTGATGCCTCATAAATTCCTCCATTACATAACAGACTTTGCTGCGTGGTTTGGAAAAGGAAGCAGCATTCATTTGTCAAATGTTGACCACAGTTTTCCGGCAATCATATGTATGTGTGTCCTGGAGATTTTTGGAATCTCTGATTATGTGCCATCTAGAAGGAAAGTGTGTGTTCATGTAGATTTTCCTATTTCTCATAGTCATAGTCCAACACAAACACCACAGCACAAAGGAATGTCCTGCTTCCAACATTTAATAATATCCTGGTCTATCATAAATGGTGGAGAAGTGAGATATCTGATTAGTTTGGTCATTCAATTCAATCTTAATTGTTGACCTTCTGGTCACTTAATGTAGCTGATGGGAAATGGGATTTGTTTTGGAAAGTCTCTGCCTTTCCCTATTTCTCTCTCTCTTATGTTTGGGTAAAACTTTGTTTTCCTCTGCTTCCTTTGTTTGGGTTTCATGCACATTCCATTCGAGCTTTTCCTGATCTAAAGTGATTGCTCGGATGGTTGTCACCCAGCTGCATGGTAATTGTAATTCTGCACGAATTACCAATGAAAACCTGTGGAGATGCTGCAGTAAGCATAAGTTAATTTGCACAAGGAAGACGTTTGCCACCTTGTGGAGTTTTTACTCTGAAATCTGTGACCTGGACCAACCTGGAACCCAGGTGTTTCTAATCCAGTGCTTGTTCAGTGTAGACTTCTTATGTGAAGCTTGCAGTGAAACAACAGTAACACGTTGTAATATGGAAGATAAGGGAAGTCCTGCCCCGGTTGTTTAAGAGATGATAAACCAAGCATTTGATGTGCATTTGCACCATTACTGAGGTTTTCCTGGCTGTATCGGTTAGAGGAGACGTCCTGAAAGTTATGGACATTTAATTAACTTGGACAACAACAATGTCTCATGCATTGGTGATCCGAACTGTGAGATTGCATCAAATAGATAGCATGTTAACAGCCGGATTATGGATTAGACGGATTAACAGTTGGATTATGGATTCATGTCGGTATTGGTAGATAAATGGTTGATTGCAGTATGTTTTCAGTTTAGTCGAATTTTACTTCTATACCGCAGGCAGCAAAGTGGCCTTACAGCAAGAGGACCTGGGTTCGATCCCCGGTTTCCTCCCGCAGTCCAAAGACTTGCGTAGTAGGTGAATTGGAGATGCTAAATTTTTACTGACTTGTGTATGGATAAGACTTTAGTATAAGATGTGAAACTTGTGTATAGATATGACTTTGTTCCTGTCGTCAATATGACTATCGATGTCAAAGATGACGTTAATAAACCAATAAAAAACAAATAAAAATTCTTATACCGCTTTTCACAATGAAGATTTACAGAAATTTATTTTTATCGTGATGTTTATATATGTTCCTTTTTATCCCTAATGAGCCAGCCGAACAGTGACAGTGGCAAGGAAACATTCCCTTGGAATAAATCTTGAGAGGAACCAGACTCCAAAGGGAATCCCATCCTCGTTTGTGTGATAACAGACTGAACAGTCTGTAGGAAGAGTCTGTAGATGTGTGTAGTGGTAAAAGTTTGCAAATCTATTATATGGCCCCAGCAAGAACTGGTCATTCCCACTCGATGTGTGCTTTTACAGGAAGTTGTCCATCAGGGTGGATCAGGCACGAGGCCAATATCGGTACACTCTCCGCAGTCTAACTATTGATTAAACCTTTTGTAAATCAAGCTAACATTTTAGAATAATAAAGCTACTCCTGTCTACTCCTAAACCTCATGTTTACTGCAGTTCTAATACGGATTAGTGTTATATACAGGCTGTACCTTGTTGGTGTTCAATAAAAAAGAAACAAACATGTTCTCTGCAGCACCCCAAGGTCTGTAAACAAAGAAAGGGATGCAAAAGGCAGATGCATGCAATAGGCAGCCAATCGGAATAAGGCGTCTCTTCACACTTGTTAATCATATATCCTTCCATTGTAACCTGGGCAAGTGGTGAGAGCAAAACCTTTGGAGAAAACACTGAGGGTTGTGTTTCATGCTAAACATGTCATATACGTTCAAATAAAAATTGACCAGTTGGTGGTCAGAATTATTATATGACTGTTGCTCTTAGCTTTCACTGTCTCTCTGTCTCTCATTTTGTCTCTTAAGGACAAATATATTGGCCAGTGCATAATAATTACTGTACACTCACTGGCCACTGGTACATATTAAATTGCTTAACACAAATATCTAATCAGCCAGTCGCATGGCCGAAACCTGGTGCATTTAGGCATGTTAAGTTGGTCAAGATAACTCTCTCTTCTGGGTAACTGCTCCGTTACTCAGATTTTCATGCACAACCTCGGGTTTAGAAAGAATGGTCCAAAAAAATATCCAGAGAGTGGCAGTTGTGTGGAAGTAAATGCCTTATTAATATGAGAGGTCAGAAGTAATTGGACTGGTTTGAGATGATAGAATGGCAATATTAACTCAAAATTACCATTCGTTATAAACAAGAAATGCAGAATACCATCTATGTTGAAAATAATCCATGCAAAAGTAAGGCACTTCTGAGGGCAAAGCTTTCAAATTTTTGAGCACTTTCTTGCTGTGGGCAGAACCAAATGTTTAATGTACACTACACCAAATATGTGGAAAAGGCCACAGAGCAGAACTTGATTATTTCAACAAACAAGACTGAGAAGCACTTGGTATTCTCTGTCTAAAATATTACTTTTTAAACCTAAAACAGAACGGTAAAATATGGACAAACTCTTTTACCCTAAAAAAAAAATTGTAACATTTGTTAAAATATACAGTTAAATTACAATTTTACAGATTTATGTTTGCATTGACTGCAAAAAAAATTTTGCTATGCAAAAATGAATACTACAGCATTCAACATTTAATTCTTTCACTTATTTTTTTGCAGTTACTTAACACATTACTTGAATTCACTTGAATGCTGCATTCAGGGAAGATGAAAATGCCTCATGTCTAATCTAAACCAAAATATATTTTTGTCTTGATCTCGTAAGATTTATACGATTTCATAAGCAATTTGTTTTTGTAGTCTGTATTTAATTTACCATTACTTTTCTAACAGGGCCATTTAAAAAAACGTAGTCGTGTAAAATACTAGTGTTGTAAAACCTTTTGCTAAATAACATTTACCTGCAGTGTGTGCTGTGGTGTTTTGGTTTATTATTAGCCATGTTTTTTTTATTAGCAGATATAGTTTCAGATTTGTTGGAGAATGTGGCACCTGATGAACGTGTTAAAGTGCATGTTACTATCAATGAATAACTAGTTTTCTTTCTTTGCTTGTATACTTTATTTCAGTGTATATTTTATAAACCACAACCTGGTAACACTGCTTTAAAAAGATTTGTGACCATATTTTGATCTCTCTGACACTGTCCTCTAGTGTTCAGGTTACGGATTTACATTCATATTCACCACACTTGCCTTGTCTTTGTCAATATTTCCTGTTTCATGGCTAATGGGTTTCTTTTAGAGAATACACACATTTGTGAAGTAATGATACAGCCAGTCCTGCTCATATTTCCCATTTTAGGTCTGCAATAATGCGTTGTAATGCGATGTACAGATGTTGCAGCGGATCCCAGAACTGACATATGAGCCCCAGCCATGACGAGCTCCAGAGCCAAACATCTGGGAGCGAGCAAACGCTTTGTCTCTGTCATCTCATCCCAACTGCTTCCAGCGCTGATATAAATAGTAACCAGCAATCAACCATTAACCCAGCTGGCACGATACGTACATGTGTGCGTTTGTGTTTGCATTCGAGTGCGTGTGAGCGTTGACACGGTGTGAAGTGTGTATAGTTACATTCAAGGATGTATACAAAGAGAAGTGCTAAATAGCAGGAATGCAGACGAGCTTTCACTCGTGCTGAGCCCTACAAAGCCGATGACGGATCACGAGTTCTTAAAGCTTTAGTTCGGATTATAAAACTACTTTCTCATCTTTTGAAATTGAGATTAATCTTTGATGCCTTGATGCTTTTGGGGATTATATACCTCAGGTAGAACAGGTGTGTGTGTATGTGTGTGTGTGCGCACGATCATTTGGCTATCCGATTCTTCTGTCTCTTTTTTTCTAGAAAACTGTCTGATGTAAATAATAAGTTTAAACAAAGCCAACACACACAGACGCTTGTATTGCTAGAACTGTTATGCAGCATTTCCGTTGCCTTGTGTGTTTTACTGTATTTAGTGTGGGAATTTCTGTGTGGGTTTACCCCCGGCGCTCTGGTTTCCTCCCACAGTCTAAAGACATGCATGCTAGGTAAATTGAAAATGATAAATTGTCATTACCTTGTGTATGTAAATGACTTGAGTATAAAATGTGAAACTTGTGTATGAATTTGACTTTGTTCCTGTCGATCGATGTCGAAGATGACGTTAATGACCCAATAAAACAAAACGCTCTGTTTACCGTCTGAGGCTTATCTTAGTCTCAGAAATCAAAAAAGTTTTTGATATAACAGCTAGGCGATCCCCACCCCGAACCACACACACGCTTGCTTAATTCCTACAGTGTGCTGTACCATCTCTAAACAATATAAGGTGCCTCATTATGGCGAAAGATGCTCAACAACATGCACACCTGGCAGCTTCTACTGACATAATTGTCATACCATACGCTATCATCGCTTTGCAATGGTTGACTGCACAGATGTGCTCTGTGGTATACTGATAAGATGAATGAGCATCTGAATGTCTTGTCAGCTTTTGCAGCCCCAGGAATTTGAACCACAGTTTCTAATGGTCTTGCCTTTTTCCAGCAGTTCTCTCTACCACCTGAGCTAACCAGGCTGCTACATCATTAATAATCCAGATAAATAATGCTATGCTATGCCTAAATTTTACCTTATCCTCAGACACTGAAAAAATATTTTGCTTCAGTTCAGTGATTGAAGGAGTATGCAGGTCCTTGACTTGCTGTACCAAATGATAAATGATATTGTCAGAGGGTCAATATCAACACTATATGATCTTTATCTAGCAGCATACATCACCGAGTTTGTCTGGTCTCCAAACCACGTTTTGATGTCAGCAGGGAAAAAAGTAATGTGTAATTTAATTATTTGTTCTCCTTAGCATAGAATAGGAAGAGAATACCGTTAGGAAAAGAACACCTTTAGCCAACAACGTTGCATATTTTATTAGTTAAAGGCATGAATGGAAAATTAAACCAGAACTCTACAAACTGCTCCTCAAATTGGGGTCAGCCATGGCTAAATGGATAGGGTAGAGGGCTGGGGACTAAAAGATCGCCGGCTTAATTCTCACTTTAGTCTTGACTGACTAACCCCAACTGTTCCCCATGCGCCTCAATGGGGCAGCACACTGCTCTGGGTGTTCACCCCTGGATGGGTTAAATGCAGAGAAAGAATTTTCCTATGGGAATGAATAAAAGTAATCCAAAATCAAAACACTTCTGCAGGTGGTCTAGAGTACTCCAAGCTTACAAGAGAGGAGTAAATAACTAGAGAAAATATTTTTCTTGCCGCTTCCTGGAATTACACGTGACTGCTGAAACGACGGCGTAGTATGGAATATATTCTCAGTTGTTTTAACTTGTTCAGATTGTCACCTTGCTCTGTTTTATGTTTGGGATTTCAGGAGTTTTCTCCAATGGACTTCCGAAGCAACTCTTTGTCGAGTCGAACTCCAACGCCTCCTGGACGCTTCTCGCCACACAGTCCAATAGAACGAGATATACCCCTCTCTCCTCGCCGTAACAGGTACAGGAAACAAACATACACACACTTGTCATGCTAACCTTGCAAGTGCAAGTGTTTGCTATGTTTCCTTTTTAATTAACAGCTGCCTTTTGTAGGTAATTGTGCTAATGTGGTCAGATGTTAGATTGGAATTACCCCTCTTCTGTTTTGTATGAATGGTTTGTGTTGCTTTGTATGAATGATAAGCAACTTCATCCAAATAGCATCTGGTCCTCATCCAGAGATTTAAATAAGAAGGTTCCTAGAGCTACAAATTTCCTTTTATTCTGCCCCGCTGTTATCACAACCACATAGATTTCCTGTTTTTAACTTGTACGTATATGTTGAGTTTTCATTTTTCACTTGTCTGCATGACTGAGAATGTTTATGCAGAAATCATGGCACATGTTTTGCTTCAGTGCTTTGACTATGAACATGATTCTGGCCTGTAATCACTTACACACATGCTCTCACACACACACACCATGCTGTTGTTTGAGTAATGTGTTTCTCAGTGTAATTTTATATATTTTTTATATATAGTACAAGCCAAAGGTTTGTATTTTTCATCATTGTTAAATACATCAACTGTGATATATTACTGTTATAAAGTGAACAAACCAGAATATATTTTAAACTCATTACTACACAGAGTGTGCGCTAATTCTTACCTCATCTCCCACACCTACGTGATTCACACTGGTGGTCGGCTTTCAGTGAAGGCCAAGTACTCCCACCGCTTCACACGCATTCGCAAACACTTTTTACAGACTGTTTAATCTGCTGTAACCCAAACTTTTCTGAGTCTGGTTCCTCTCAAGGTTTCATTGTCTTATTATCTCAGGGGGATTTTTCTTGTGCCACTGTCCCTGTCTGGTTTGCTCATTAGGGATTAAAAGTGATAAAAAAGTCACTTGTATAAACTTCATGATTATATCCTGTATTTATTTCCCAAAAATGTTCCATTTTAAAAAGCACTATATTAGAAATTCCACACATTTTATCATTTGACTACTTGTTAATTGGAAACTATTCCAGGTGATGCATCATGAACTGAGAAAATGAGTATAAAACTCTTATCAAAGCAAAAATGTCTATTTTGATCAATTTTTAAGTTTAAAACGTCATGTTTCTTTAATGCTTTTCTGTTTATTGCATGCGTGTTACCGATTCTTACTAAGGTTGACACGCTGTGGCGACCCCTGATATAGGGGAAAGGCCGAAAGAAGAAGAAGAAGAAGAAGGAAGTGATCCTTCATACTGTGTAGTCAGTCTCCAATGTTAATCTACAATGTAGGAAAAACATAAGCAACGAATGAGAAGTTGTGTCCACACTTTTTAGCATTTAACCTGTTATTTCTCTTTACCACCTTAATCCATAGCACTACCTCCACCGTGTTTGACCTATGCCCTTTGGTGATAAGAATTATTTCTTTGCCCAAACTTTGATCTGTTTGATTACTTTATTAGAGAATAATCTTTATTTTCTTTATTTGTGGCTCATCAGTGTATTTCTTTGATCATTTCTTGGATAATCTGGCCTGTAGGTTCTTACTGATCATGGATTGTTTGGATCTTTTTGTATGGTCCCTACATTTCTGCTCTTGAAGTCATCTTTAGATGGTGAATGTTTAACCCTAGTGTGTGGTGATGGTTGATGCCACACACAGGGTTTTTATTAAAAAATACAGTATTTGGTGTTAGTATATGATCATAACATCGTGTTAACATCGTGCATAACATGTGACTTGAGGGTGCAATTATGTTATTTTATAGAAATGTGTTGGTTCTTAAAAGCTGTGTATGTTTAGGTCATTTCAGAGTATATTGTGATATAATCAGGAGTTTATAGATTCCATTATCAGCATGTATATAAATAATGGTGTTTTAGAATTTAGTTAGTAGCCATTCTAAGGAACCAAGAGGTCAGTCCGGAGGTTTATTCGTCTTTGTGAGTAGTGATGCATACAAGGTATTTATACGTATGTTATAATTACTAATAATCAGTATGTTTTTTGTCATTCTATCCTTTCTAGTATTTCCAGTTACAAATATCATATAAAAGAGCAGTTAATTTGTAAACAGTGGATTAAGAGATGGTATTGGAAGAGTATTTTATTTTGTTAACTGTCTGTCTAGCTTCATTATTCCACATGTCGTGAGGACAGAACAGTTCATAATAATTAAAATTGTTTTATTGGCTAAAATTGGTACCTCAGTTCCAAGCAGCTATTAGTAAAATGGTAACACTAACGGGGCACAGGTGGGCAACTATGGTCAGTCACATGTTCCATCATTTTGGGTGTGTTTAAACGTAATTTTCAGTACAGTGAGGAATGCAGAAATTTGCACATTTGCATCCAAAACCCAGTCGTCTTTGGTGTACAGGAATGTGGCTTTGCCATTCCAATACTTTTGGTAGTTGTTTCATCCCCTCCCTTTCTGTCCATCTGTCTTTCTTCCTGTCCTGCTGTTTCTCTATTTTTCCCTCTATTTCTTTCTCTGTAATTTTCTTGTCATTTTTCTTTTTTTTTTTCTTTATTTGACTCACTCATACACTCTTTGTGTAACTAGAAAGAATATTTCCATTTCCCCCTTAATTGATCCTCCTTTGTGCACACATGTACACACACAATTACGCACACTTCTGTGGCACACACTCCTCCAGCTCCACCCTCTCCATGATCAGCATATAGCGTCCTCCTCTTTGTACAGTAAGCCTGTGCAAGAGTCGCACCTTTTACACTGAAACTTGCTGTATTACACAGTAGGTGGGTGTGTTTGTGTGCATTAATGTGCCTAAGCCTACACGAGTGTGTGCACTCTTGAGTCAATTTTAGGTGTGTATGTGCGTGAGGTTGCCACTGAAGACTGTTTGGTCCTAACTGTGAAGGATTTGCTGTGTTTTTAAGGTAAGTGTCATGTAACTTTATCCAACACAGGTTCATAGACTTTATTTTTCTTGCTCGACGTTAGTAATAGCACCTTCTTTAGATCTTTCTGTCTGCTCTTTCCAGGCTGCGATGCTTCGCTTTTTTCATAAATTCTCCCAGATATTGATCTGAATAATAACTTACAATGCACAAGCACCTTAACGGTAATTTTATATCATTTGTTTCCCCCCCACCCCTGTATGTCTCGCTTTGCTGTGCTTCCATTGTTAACATTAGCGTGCAAGTTCTTGGGGATTTCAAGTGCTTTAACTTACCATCTCTGTGCAGAACAAGAGTAAAAGAGGAGTGAGGGGAGAGCAAAGGGATAGCTTTCCATTCAGACGAGGGCTCTCGGATTAGGGGGCTACTTTGTGTCTGTTTTGGATTCTGTGAAATGTGGATTCAATTTGAGAGGTTTTCTCAGAACATGGCTGAATATTTACAGCCCCCTCTCATCCTCCTGACTGTCCATTTATTTAGAATTCTAATCTCTCGTGCCATCTTATTTATCTTTCATCCAAGCACTGTGTGTATCATGTGCTCCTGCTTTTTCCTCTATATTCATCTTTCCGCATATACTGTTTGGTTACTATAACACTGTAGATCATTCTATATTTTCTCCCTCCATCAAATAATGTTTATATCTACACTAATATTGCTTGAATTGCTCTGTCTTCCATATCTTGCCATGTCTTTTCTTCCCTGTCTTTTCTGTTGGCAGTATCAAAGTATCTGTCTAAACTAAGCTATTTCTCAACCTTTGGAACCTTTTAATCTATTTATGTCTCATTAGTATTTATGTCCCTCTTATCTGCATCGTACAACTCTTTCTCTAGAGTCTTATAAAGAATGCCAGAGTGCTGATGAACTCAAATCTGATTAGAACAAAGGTTTTTTTTTTTTGTCCCCCTCCCTCTAATTTCTCCAGCAACGGCTTGTACATTTATATGCAGCTGCAGTTCAAATCGTAGTTTATGTAAATGCACATTTGTATAGCAGATGATTAATAAAGGGATAAAGCAACATTTACGAGCTATGGCTAAACCGAACAACTTGAGCAACTTTTATTATGGATAGATATTTGGAGAATTGAGGTGTGATGGCACTTTTTTTTTATTAAAGCCAAACTTTGTTGGCTCCTCCCACACCATGGTATCACCAAGGATGGAGGAATCAACAACCATACAGTCAAATGTCAGAGAGCCAGCCACCTATAGTGGGTCTAGGTAGTAAGCGTTGAGATGTAGAGGTGACCTCGCGGATCAGCCACAGCAGGCATGGGAATTCATATAGAGGTTTTGGAGTCTGTTCTCCCTGTATGGATTATACAGTATATACTGTATATTGTGTGTGTGTGTGAAGTAGTTATCATGCTGTCAGAGCCTTTCGTCGCCATTGCTTGTGGATTCTCTTGTCTCTCATCACTCCCACCTCCTTTTTGGCTCTTATATTCTGACCTCACCCTTTACATATCTCCTGATGGTTTCTCATACCATGTTTTCAGCAGCTAGATCTTAACTACTTGTTGTGCAGGTTTCTAGGGGTGACGAACGCGCATCGAGGACAATCCACATCTGTCTAAGAAACTGCGGCAGATATTATACAATTGCACTCACATGTTCATGTGGATTTCATCTTTAAAGATTTTCTACTGGAACACAGTGTAACACACAGTCCTTTTACATCCTCCTATTATAGAGAGAGTAGCCACAATGAAGGACAAAGTATTTCTGGCTAAAAGTGCTTCATTTCTTTGCGTGAATCTGTGCATTTTTGAGTAGCATTATGGCTTAGGCGTTTTTTAAACGAGGCAAAGTTTACTGAAGTATGTAGATTATGCAAACTGTTTTCCCTGGAGTCAAGTGGGTCACGAGTGTGTGGAATAATTTTGCAACTGTTTCAACAGTTTTATATGTTCATGAGAATCAATAAACACTGTAACACTCGCTCAAAATCTGGGCCATGTGGTCTGTTTGGCCCTCACTGGGCTTTTATTTAGCCACAGAAACAAATTTCTGTTTTCTCTTTGTCTCTCTCCCAAAAACTGTGATCATGTCCGACTTGTCTTTGTTTTTTCTTAATCGGTGCTCCTCTTGTGATTTTTATATTGCTCACGTACTGTGAGGATTAAATCTATGTCAAGAAATCAATTAATTAATAAGCCTCAGGTGTGAAATATATACATTTATAGTCTTTTATGAATGGTTGTCATCGGTGAAGCTTCCCGGAGAGGGAGACCGGAAAACACACACGGGTCGACCGGTGTAGGGTAATGGACAAAGAGTATTTATTCTTACAGGAGCACCCACACTCCCACTCGACACAATCCAGGATAGCAGTACAGTAAAACATTCGGGCTACAACTCGAGTCAAGTATACACACTGAGCATAATGATCTCTCGCCTACCAATGCGTGTGTTGCTGACAGAGTGGAGATTTTCATTGCTCACTGCCACAAACGTCTGTTGAGCACGGATTAAGGCAGAGGGGATTTTTGGGGTAGCAAGTGATGATCCAAAGATTTGACTGAAGTGCCATGCCTATTTTTACTGGCTCTGGCAGTTTGTATTTGATTGCTATCTCATTTCATCGTATGTTGAAAGAAGCATGCATGTTAATGTAGGCAAAATCGCATTGCTCCCATGCCACCCTATGTATAATTGTTTTTTTTTTATATATAAAAGTTCAGTATTTTGGTTTTCTATGTGTATTACTAATGTTAAATACTGAGATCAAAAAGAGTTCGTACCTAAATGCATAAGTTAACGTAAATGCTATCTCTAAAAGCAGCTTGAACAAGTTTAGACTGTGTGTGTTTGTTATCCATGGGCTGTTTGTTCTTTCTGGGAATCAGTAGCCTACTTGTGATATTGTTCTAATTAGTCCCCTGCATGTGTTCAGAATTTACGCCAACCATATTGTTCTAGAGCATTAAAGAAAGTACTCATAAACTTACTGCGGAACAGTGATTTCAGCCTCCTGTAAGCAACTCATCACTTTTTTTTTTACTCTTTCCTTCTTTCAAACCATGTACGCTTTGCCTCACTGGCATTCACATCAGGTGAAACATTCTGTTTAGGACGGGGGCATGAAAGCTGTTAATGGTAATTCTTAGATATAATGGAGCGAGTGTAATCATTTAGTGTAGAAATGTCACCTCAAGGCAGTTAGAAATGAATGATTATGAGCGTGATTTAGTTGGAGTGAATTTGGAGGTCCCACAGTGGGAAAGAATTAGCATGACATCAGAGACCTTAAATTCCTGTAATAAAAAGCTGCAGCATGCTAACACCCACACTAGTGTTTACAAGGTGGCTGAATAGAGTGGCAAGTGTTGTAAATGTAAAGGGATACCCCTGGATCTTTTTTCCCTAAACACTGTGACAATTAGGAGCTTTAACATATTTTATATATGTATAATTATACACAAGTCGTAGGCTTGTGGTTAAGGAAGCAGACTTGCAACCGGAAGGTCCCTGGTTCGATTCCAAGTACCAACAAGTCATGGCTGAAGTGCCCTTGGGCAAGGCACCTA